>VDFB02274457.1:0-26735 GCA_007258455.2 Sequoia sempervirens | reverse complement strand
TTAGAAGGCATAAACTTTGGAAGTTTGCCATAGGTTTTTAAAGAGCAACATTGGTGGAGAAAATTGATGGGCCAAGAAAAAGCTTTCGGGCTGCTACTGTCTTATCGTGGTCCTCTATTCATGTATGCTGCAACAATCACACAGGTTATTGGACACTACAGTAAAAAGAGGTTATATAATGCAGCTGTTACAGGGAATCAAACAACAAACAGGGAGGCACATCCTACAATAAAGCTTACTAATAGTCTATTAGGCAAGAAACGACAAAATATTAAAAAGCCAAATGGTAAAACCCTAGAGGACAGACTTTTTTCTTATTTTTACAAATATTTTCTGGGGTTTTTGATTAATTAAGAAAATCACCTATGCGGATTTCATGGCCTATTTTCAATGATTTTTTTCATGTTCCATTAAATTTGTCACATTCTGAATTTTTCCAATGGGATTCGGAAAATTCTGTGACTTGGCTTAAAGTTTGTGTTCCCTTCAAATGAATGTTAATATACAAAGCAGAAAAAGTGCAACTGTTCCTCAAATTCTATCATGTCATTCTTGAGCGATGTGACAAGATTTGCATATTCCGAATTCAAAGTTCCAAGCAATTGTTTCTACATGAGTACTGCTAACATTTGAGATAACGTTAAAGGCTATATAATCTGAGAATGTGAATATGGCATTAAATCTCAAAACACTATGTCGTAAATCATTCTTAGCCACTTCATTATAGATGTTACAGGACATATCCTAATTACATCTTCTTGTTAATGGTGTAATGTAATGTCCCCTTTTGGGATTCCCCTAAATCTTGTCCTAGAATCACAAGTTTAATGTAGTTAGGATTATAAGTTATAACTTACCAATTAAATGCTTAAAGCAAGATAAATCTGTTTAGGTCTTGCAATCATGTTAGATAATATTGGAATATAATTCATATGATCAAATATATATAATAAATATCCTATCTATTTGAACCATGTAAATACATACTATTTCAAATATATTTAAACTACACCATATCCATAATGCATAATGGGAGTTTAATCATAATAGGAATTGGATGGGAAACATGATAAGTCCGCCCGAAGCTATCCCAGCTAAGCCCAAGAGTGGATATACCATCCCTCTTGCCTGCAAGTGGCAGACCCCCGGTCATGCACATGGGGTGGTTTACTTAGTGGGTAAACTTGTATCTGCATTCCCTATCCATGCTGCCTTATCCATCATTCTTATGATTGAGACTCCTTGAATCCTTCTCAACAACCCATCCATGTCGAGGATTGGGGAAAAGCTACAATAGGATGCCTGTAGATTCCTCTTTTTAAGCCCAAGGGTGGTCACTCACCCCCTTGGCCCCAAGTGGCAGACCCCCGGTCATCCACATGGGGTGGTCTACTTAGAAAGTAATCTAGTATCTGCTCACCCTAGTCGTACTTCCCCTACTTCTCCCATGGTTGCTTGGTGAGAATTACAAACACAAAATATATTCAGTTTCATAGAGATTAATAAACATATCATCATTCACTATAATCATAATATTGCATACTACAATACTTGCTAAAATATAAGACTGCTATGTTCTAAGATCAATTGTTGACTTCTGCCCTTGACTGTAGTGTGCAGATAATTATGCTTGATCTACTCCAATTGCCTTGCTGTACGATCTGTTCTTAATATTTAGAAGATATTAACTTAAAGAGAAACAAATAGATTAAGTTAGATGGATAATTACTAAAAAGAATTAATAATTGCTGCAAGCATCATTATATATATATATATATATATATATATTAAACTTACTTCCCTTATTATTGATTTATTATTTGTCTTCATGGAACTATCTTCTTCACACATACTTCTTGAAATTTCAAATGATATTCCATTTCTTCCAATCTGTTGTTTTTATTCAGATTTCTAATTGATTTCCATGCGCAGATATATTTTCTTCTATCTGATTTTAATATTCAGAGATATTCCTGAATGATTCCTTCATTGATTACACTTGCTGCTATACTCAGAAATATATCCCAGATTACTCCTTTTTCTCCCTCCTTCATCCTTTGCAAATGATTTCATTTTCCTTATATATTTCCATGTCTAAGTGAAATGATGCATCTTTTAGAAAGGAGATAACCTTCTTGGGAAGGCATGACCCTTTGTTCACCTTGATTGCTGCATTCCCATCGACAAATCTAAGTACTCTCTTTTTATTTATTAATTGCTGCCTATAGTTAAGCGCTGCTCTCCTTAGAAAGGGAATCGCAGCCTTTGTGAATCGTTGCCTTTCAAACATTCTACTTGCTGACTTAATACAATTCTCATCGCTGCATATAATATTAGGGCAATGTCTATGCAGGTGACAATTTTCACCTTTGACTGTATTTATTAATTAATTGAAAACAAAAAATGAAAGCACTTTTTATTTTCAATTAATTAATAAATACGGTCAAAGGTGCAATCTGTCACCTGCATAGACAATTCCTAATATTAGTTAGGATATGGCTTATCTTTAATCATCCATTCATCCGTTTCTTGGCTGATCTAAATAACTATATGATTTCTTTTTGGTTTGCTGCCTTTTAATAATCATTGTTTCTTCAGCATGGGATCGCTGCCTTGTTATTGAAACATAATCGTTGCTGCTTATTTAGATCAATATATTATATAGTTGCTTATCTTAATATATTTATTTTATATATATTATATTATGATAATAATAATATTAAATTGTTAATATTTATATTTATATTTTTAATATGTATTTTGTTATTTATTTATTTGCATTTCAACGCTTGATCATTTTTATACTTTAGCGTTGCATGTTCGGGGACATGACATGTAACCATAGGAAGTTAGATAAGCATTAATCATTACTTTAAATGCGATACAGTGTTTGTGTTCTAGTAGATGATTACTCATGGGCTGTTATTGTGTGTTTTTAATTGAGCCTTGAGGTTATGTCTTCATCTAAAATATAAGTGGTACTGTCAGAACAAATGTGATCTTATCAACATGAGTTATGGTGAGGGTACCATGCTGCCTGACTATGGACGCTTCATCGAGTTTGCAAATGAAGTATGTGCTTGTTCCACAGTTCCACTGTCCTGTTTTATGTGCTTTTAATTGATTATCTCCATCGTGTATTTCATTTTTCAAATGTAAATTGCAACTGTTAACAGTCATTTGCAACTGGGAACTGTTATTCACAGATTGTAAATAAATATGGGGTGATATTTGTAAGTAGTGCTGGTAACAATGGACCTGCATTGAGCACTGTCACAGCTCCAGGTGGCACAAGTTCAAGCATTATAGGAATCGGAGCTTATGTTTCACCTGCCATGGCTGCTGCTGCTCACTGTGTGGTGGAACCACCTGCTGAAGGGCTTGAGTACACATGGTAAGATAATGGGATTTTCATTTACAGCCAAACTCATGTTTGGCAATTTATAATTTAGGAATTATTTTTAAAGTTACCAAGATCAATTGACTTTTATTCAGGATGGAAATTATGAATAGCAAGATCATTAGAGATTTCATGCTTCCACAGTCTTAATATTTAGAGAAAGAAGCTTTCATGTAGTTGTTCAAAAAGCTTATATTTTAAAATAGTAAGCTTCATCGTAGCTGCTACAGGTGATAAAAAAATATCATATATGTCAATAAACACATATTGTTCACTTGGTATTTGCCTAGGAGCTCTGTTACAATTTCATCAGAACAGTTCTCATCCAGCTATCTACTTTAAGAATCTTAATAATGAATGCAAGTAATTGAAGGGGGCTAGTGTGGTACTTAATCTTTGGCATTATTTAAATGGTAATATATAGTTTCATTATCCATTAATACTCCCAATTCTGGTCAAACACTATATCTTTGCTTGAGATTCTCAAAGGCTGATTTGCAATTCTGGTGAAAACTTGCATTTCGGATGGAAATTGTTTTGAATTTATTTCGAAGGAAACTGAAAGATTGAAGTTATTTTAATATTTTGTCATTGCATCAAGGAAAAGAGGAAAATTAAAAATATCATTTTCTTAAAATGTTTGTAACTTAAAAAAACCTGTGTTTTTAAATCAATTTATATAATTCTGTAAATATTTTCTGCTGTGATCCCATGAATGAATATTAACCTAATAAGAAATTTTATGTTGTAGGTAACATTCCCTAGGTGTCTACAGTAGAGTTTTACACAACAATGTCAGATCATAGTTGTCAGATAGCCAGATGCTGTAGTAGTTAGATATGAAAAGTCAGCTGTAAATGGTCTGCTACAGATCATGCATGTAGTGCATATAGATAGCATTGTTCTCAAGATGTCGCATTCTAGATGTTAGCATCAGTAACACAAATGTAATAATCCTAATCCATCACCTATATAGATTGTAGTTGTTTATGTTTCATAATCATTTTGGTTAGCCCCATATGTGCAGAGTAAATAATTTTGTCAGTCACCTTAATAAAATGTTAGACTAAGAGTCTGTAATAAGAACTTGGGATAAAGTTAACCTATTGGCATTTGAAGACACACAAAGCAATGAGACCATTGGTCTCCTATCTCAGTGAAATGCATCCGAGTGTTGATTATTTGGCTTACATTCTTATCATCTTATGTTTTAAGTTCTTCATGCTGCTCTTTGATTGTTTTGAAAGTGGAGTTACCTACACTTTCTCATATCTTAGCCTAACAACAATTCATCTCTTCATATGTTCAATGTGTGGCTGCAGTTATATGTCAATAGTTGTTGAGTATGCTTCAATGGTATTGTGTTTAATTTATTTTGTTTTATGGTTTTTATTTTTCTTCAGCTTACTCTCCATATGTCGTCAACTTGGGTGAAGATTCTTTACTTGTGAAATTGTAGCTGTAGGTTTATAATTTCCTCTCTGTGAAATATCTTTATCAATGGGGACATCAGTGATTTCACTGGTCGGTTTTAGTGCTTTGATTGTACCATCCTCTTGGATTCACTTATGGTGCATGAGATTGATCATCATGAGTAGGGCCTTTATGGGAAATATGCACTCTTAAATGTTTCTGTATGTGGAAGGCACCTGATCAGTTTTTGGGAACATATGATCTAGTCATCCTTCATGTGATGGGGCACCATCTTGTGTCAGATGGGAAATAGTTGTTTTACCTTCTTTTGTTGTGCTAGTGTTGTGAAACATGCCTTACTGAGGAGATCCTTTGCATTGAATATCGTGGATCTCTATGTGTCTGCCTCCCTTTACTTTGATTGACAATGCTTGTGGTCTCTCTTCAGGTTCCCTTGACAAACCTTGTGTCGAGTGTAGTCATTATGGACAGGCAATGCCTGATTACCATTCACTTTGACCACTCCTTAGATGACAAACGTATGGATATTTTAAGTTGTGCTTCATGAATACTTACGAGTCCCTTGACCATAATGATACAGTCTATGCTTTATCTGTTCACAAGCAATCCAGTTAGCTACCCTAAATGCCTCATTGCATTTAATGCATACAACTTCTTCAGAGTCCAGTCATAGTCACTGCCTTTTTAATGATTCGTATGATACAAATTGCAAACATCGATTGACTTGTTGTACTATGATTCACACACTCTGTAATACCATGTTCATCTTGTAGACTTACTGAGCATACCAAGGAGCCAAAAAAACATATTTCCACAATAAACCTACAGATATTTTACAGTATTAGAGAAGTAGAAAAAGCTGAGCATTACAAGGGTCCAAACCAGCAATATAGATTCATTGTAATTGTGCCTATCAAATAGGCTTACAACAGGAAGCTAAATTGGCAATTCATAAAACAACCTACATAAGAAAACAAGTGTAATATCTCAACAAAGTAACCAAATATCCTAATTTAGGTGCTATGAGCTAACATGAAACTAATTCATGTCATATTAATCTAAACTATATCTAAGAACACCCCTAATGACTCAACCGGATACATTTACAAGCTTATCTTTAAATCTGACAAATTTATCTCTACTAAGCAGTTTAGTCATTATATTGGCAATCTGCTCCTCTGTAGGACAATAATAAAGTCAAACTTATTCTTAATCGATCAACTAACAGATGCAGTGGTGATGAACTATAATTGTTGTCTTCTGGCATGATATACTGGATTCTTTACCTTCTAGAGGACTCCTGATTAACACAGAAGGGTAAAGACAATGTAGTGGGACTGTGGGACCAGGTTCAATATTGACCAAGATCCTACGCCACATTGCTTCACAACCTATACCGAGAGCTGCCCTATATTCCACTTCGGTGGATGATAAGATAGTGTGCTGTAACTTGCTTTGCCATGAAATTACGGATGATACGGTGGTAGATCAACAAGTATGAACTGATCCAGCCCAATTAGAGTCAGTATACCCAGGAATTTGGTAGAGCACTGATAAAGATTGCCAAAGGTAACTGTTCCTTTGATATATCAAAGAACATGTTTTGCGGCTTCCCTGTAGCACCCTCTCTGTACTAGTAAATAAAGACCTAGAATTCCTGAATATTTGTTTTACACAAACATATTAGCTGGTAATCTCGGATAACCTGTTTACTTTCTTTCAATTCCTAAAGAATATTCTCCTGGTTTTATCCTTAAACAATTTCATGATCTTACTTGTGACCTTTATTGCAGGATTCAATGATTGGCTTAATCAGGTTTACACTATGTAGGTAAAAATCCGGGATGAACTCAAAGTTTAAAGTTTGGGTATAGTTGTCGAAGACATTTGTTGTTCCTCTGAACTTTGGCAATACCATTAAGTCTCTGAGGTCTGGTTCTCACCTTGAGCATACATGGGAATGTGTGATGAGCCCTGCTGGCTCTCCGCTCAAAACCCCCAAATTCTTAAGTCTTTAATTGTTTTTTTAAGTTTTTTAAGAAATCTTAATAGACAGAAGAGAAGGGGCGCAGCATATTTTTGCTCATAAAATGAAATTTAAAGCAAAAATTCACAAATTGGAAATACAGAAGCTATTATTATACTGAGACAATTAGAATATGCATAACAGACATACCCGAAATACTCCAGTTATTTTATATAAAGCAATAGCCAGATCTACAGCCGGAAATGGTGAAAATCAGCATAAAAGCACGCCAAAGCTCCAGAAGGGGTTTCTCCTGCTGAGAAATAGGTCACAATGCACTGAATAGACTAGGTGCCAAGGATGGAAACCAAAACCAGCTCAAAAAGGAGGCGTTTCTCCCTTTGTCTTCACACGCCTTTCTCAAGGCACAAATTCCAAGACAAGCCGTACGGCCATGAAAAAGAAGGAAATGAATCTCTGAAGAAGAATCCCAGAAGCTGTAGAAGGACGCCACCAAGAAACCCTCAATGATTATTCTGAAGAACAAACATCTGCATAAATAAATCCTCTGTCTGCAACTGTAGAACTTCTGTGTGAAGCCCTCAACTGTACGGATTCAGCTGATCTCTCACAGCCTCAAACGTACTCAACACTGAAGAGTTTTCCGTTCTCCAATGGACACAATGATCAAACCCTGCTCTCAGGAGAATGCTCAGAGAAAAGATGCACAAGGCAAAGAGAAATAGTCAAAATGATATGAGTTTCAATTGCCAAAATGCCTCTTTAAGCAAAAGCACGCATTTCCATAAGGATACGCCCTTTTTAGGTTTTCAAAATATTATAATATTTTAATATATTCCTTTTCAATAGTTGGGCGCACTTTTATAATATTTAAAGTCATTAAAATATTATAATCCTCCTTTTGAGATTTAAGTGATATAAAAATATAAATAAAGTCAATGTGACTTTATTAAAAGGGCGTTTTAAGTTAATAAATTAACTTAATCACTTAAAATCCCGTAAAATGCTCAAATCTCAAGATAATCTCGTGCCGTCAGAAGCGATGAACTCCTGGAATGCCAACGCTCACTGTGATCTAAACACTGTCCACTGAAAACACGAACAAACAAACTCTCCAAAATGCACCACTGACCCTCTATCCAAACTGGCTAGCCCACAAGGGTCCAATAAAAGGCTAACCATTGCAAAACAAGATCATGCTGAAACAGGGGACATTACAGTCCGCCCTCCCTGAAATTGCTTGTCCGCAAGCAATCTCAACAACAAAGGATCAACCACTCCACCAGGATCCCAAGGATAGTGCTGTGAAATGTCCCTACTGTCGTCAACTGTCTCTTGTAACTCCCAAATCTGATCAACTAGATCATCATGCTGTACCCTGTCAATCTCAACACCATCTGTCACAGGAGAGAAGAACTCATAAGAAAGCAAGTCAAACCGCTGACAACACTTGCTCCCTAAAACCGCTCGAGATATGCTATCATCCAACATATCTAACACGTGCATACCAAAATTGTGCATCTGGAACAGGTCATGTACATGATGACTGAAAGTGAAACTGTGTAGACTCCTAACCAGGTACACACTGGAAATCTCCTCAACGAGCTCTGTCTGAAATATCGATGCACTGACGGAGTCTCCAATACTATGATCAACGCTCTTGCCTAAATCAGGATCAAGAGTAGAATCAACATCCAACTCAAAGAGCGGATTATCACAAGAAGATGTAGTATTTGTCTCATAAAGAGGATTTTGTACTAACTGAGCCTCATAACTGTACTGATCCCAATCAAACCCCTCTGATCCCATGGGACTAGAATCAAAATGATAATCCTCCTGAAACATCTCATGCTCCTCTAGAATCTTCGGTTCTATCTTCTCACCTTTTTCGTTGACGAGAATGATAGATCGCATACTCCCATCCTGAAAACCAGCTTGCTGGTCCGTTAAATCAGCAAGGTCATCACCCTCATAAAACCACTCCATTTGTCTATTTGAACCCTTAGGCTTGAGAGGACAATTGTGGTTTTGGTCATAAGGAGCTTTGCAATAGAAACATAGCTTCCTCCTACGCAAATCATTTATTGTCTCTCGGTCCAAAGGAGCTGCAAACTTCCTCTTTTCATCAACTTTTTCTGATTCCTTTAGGTTCTGATTTGCTATCACTATAGGATGAAGATGCTTCTGCATTTGAAGTGAACTTACCACGTGAAGCTGTAAGTTCCATGCTACGAGCCTTTCTCATAGCTTCGTGCAAGGTAGGTGGATCGAATGCCTTGATCCAACCTTTCATTGGCTCATGGAGACCTTCTACAAATAGAATGACAAGTCTCCTCTCTGAGATTCCGGTAACCATAACCGAGAGCTTCTGGAACTCACCAATATAAGACTCCAAACTACCCAACTGCTTTAGCTGAGCAAGGTCTCTGAAGAATAGCTCGGGATCACGTCTATCAAACCTCTCTACCAGCCTATCAGTGAACTCCTGGTACGAGGTAATCCTATCATGGTGTAGTGTAGCCATGCCATGAATCCACCAGTCATGTGCTACGCCATCAAGGTGGAGAGCTGCAAATCGTATAGCATCTTTCTCTGGCATAGGACGTAGTGTCAGGAATGTATCCAACTTACTCACCCAGGCACGTGCTGTAACTCTACCACTGCCATCATAGTGAACTAAGGTTAGTTTGTTGGTAGCTTGTTTGAGATCATTCTGCTTGTGTCTAGGCCTCCTGTCATTCCTGCTTCTGGTGTGTTCTCTCTTCTGGCTTATGAATCTGTCAAAGTTAAGGTGCTCCTTAACCCTTGGTGGCAAATTATCCCACTCATCATGCATAGCCATAATATTATCTGCAAAATTAATTTCACCACCTTGTTCAGCTTCATCCACTTCCTCAGCATCATCTCTGGTGAACGTGGGATATGTAGCTCTCTCATAGGTGCGTACTGGATCTATAATCCTCTGTGGCTGTCTATGGATACTGCCATCTCTATCTGAATCCAAACTACGAGCTCTGTTTAATGACAAATTCTGAACATTCGTGCTGAGTTGTTGAAGAATAGTTGCAACCTGCTCTTGCCCTGCAACCATGCCTCTAAGCACGTCTTTGGCTTCTCTGTCCTCATCCTCCCAATTATTTCTGTGAGAACTTTCTCCAGCCCTGTTCGCCATATTGTCCCAATCTAATTCCTCCTCCTGATCTGCAAACGGAAATGGTGGAAATGGATTCTGGTCGCCTCTTTGATTTCTAGGGCCACCTCTGAAATAGGACTTACCAAAACCCTCTCTGTTTGACTTCATAAATTCTCAAACCCCACAAGCTGGCAGGATGTGAGCTCTGATACCACTGTGATGAGCCTTGCTAATATAGACTCAAAACCTTTCAATTTCTGCCTTGGGAATTTTGTCAAACACTTGCCATGTAAAGCTGATATATGCTGATATAAACTTTTAATTGCTGTGTTTTTGGTTTTTGGCACTTGACAATAATGTTTGAATGCTCTGATACCACTGTGATGAGCCCTGCTGGCTCTCCGCTCAAAACCCCCAAATTCTTAAGTCTTTAATTGTTTTTTTAAGTTTTTTAAAGAAATCTTAATAGACAGAAGAGAAGGGGCGCAGCATATTTTTGCTCATAAAATGAAATTTAAAGCAAAAATTCACAAATTGGAAATACAGAAGCTATTATTATACTGAGACAATTAGAATATGCATAACAGACATACCCGAAATACTCCAGTTATTTTATATAAAGCAATAGCCAGATCTACAGCCGGAAATGGTGAAAATCAGCATAAAAGCACGCCAAAGCTCCAGAAGGGGTTTCTCCTGCTGAGAAATAGGTCACAATGCACTGAATAGACTAGGCGCCAAGGATGGAAACCAAAACCAGCTCAAAAAGGAGGCGTTTCTCCCTTTGTCTTCACACGCCTTTCTCAAGGCACAAATTCCAAGACAAGCCGTACGGCCATGAAAAAGAAGGAAATGAATCTCTGAAGAAGAATCCCAGAAGCTGTAGAAGGACGCCACCAAGAAACCCTCAATGATTATTCTGAAGAACAAACATCTGCATAAATAAATCCTCTGTCTGCAACTGTAGAACTTCTGTGTGAAGCCCTCAACTGTACGGATTCAGCTGATCTCTCACAGCCTCAAACGTATTCAACACTGAAGAGTTTTCCGTTCTCCAATGGACACAATGATCAAACCCTGCTCTCAGGAGAATGCTCAGAGAAAAGATGCACAAGGCAAAGAGAAATAGTCAAAATGATATGAGTTTCAATTGCCAAAATGCCTCTTTAAGCAAAAGCACGCATTTCCATAAGGATACGCCCTTTTTAGGTTTTCAAAATATTATAATATTTTAATATATTCCTTTTCAATAGTTGGGCGCACTTTTATAATATTTAAAGTCATTAAAATATTATAATCCTCCTTTTGAGATTTAAGTGATATAAAAATATAAATAAAGTCAATGTGACTTTATTAAAAGGGCGTTTTAAGTTAATAAATTAACTTAATCACTTAAAATCCCGTAAAATGCTCAAATCTCAAGATAATCTCGTGCCGTCAGAAGCGATGAACTCCTGGAATGCCAACGCTCACTGTGATCTAAACACTGTCCACTGAAAACACGAACAAACAAACTCTCCAAAATGCACCACTGACCCTCTAACCCAACCTGTTAGCCTACGAGAGTCCAATAAAAGGCTAACCATCGCAAAACAAGATCATGCTGAAACAGGGGACATTCTGAGAATGTAATGATCCGTCCTCAAGGATCACTAAATACATGACAAAGTACACACTAATGATCCCTATTTTTTTCCTTTGTACCATACATATATGTTGAATGCCCATGATTAATCATGTCACCGTGCATAGTTACAAATCATAAGCTTCTAATCCAACAAATATGTAATCATTACCTGTACATAATTAGAAACCTTAATCTTGAACAAGACAATCATACCTTAACTAGAGCTACCAATAAAATTATGATATCCATTAATAGGAAAGGAGTAATGCATGCTAAATTCTATTTCACATGTTTTGGGTCACATATCTAGGGACTTGAAAACTCAAAATCATTATCTGATGTTCATCACTAGTTCAAGTAATTTTTTAAAATCAGTGAAGTGAGGATTAAGGGCTCTCTCCCATTTTATATAGTATAGCAAAAGATGTTTTACATATGAGATCTGCCCCAATTATCAGGGGGGTTGTTATATTTTTATATACAGCTATAGCTAAATACAAAAATACTAAAGACTCAGGCCGAAACACTAAAGTTGGAAACTTTCTATCTTGTGTCTTACATATGAGATATGCCCCCATTATTAGGGGGGTTGTCATATTTTTATATACGACTATAGCTAAATACAAAAAGGCTAAAGACTCGGGCCAAAACACTAAAGTTAGAAACTTTCTATCTTGTATTTTTTAGACATTGTATCACTAACCAGCAAACCTGACATATATGAAAATTTCTATCCATATACACAGAGAACTAAATGGCAACATATCTTTACATTTTATTTCTTTTAGTCTTCATCATTCCGCTTAATTACCTGTTGAACCATAGGAACCATCTGTTGAATATTTTGTCATTGATGTCAAAGGTTTGTATGAGTTTTTGAGGGGTGCGTGAGCTTCAGGTGAGTGCACAAGTCTGGATATGTTGAGTGGATGCTACCGTGGAAGGTCTACCACATCAGCTTTGACATGTCAAAGGGTCGGGTCAAGAGATTTGTAATGCCTTACTAAATTTGCGTGGCAGCTTTTCTTTCCTGAGCGTCAAATTCATTCTCTGAAGACGTCTTTATTTTTGGGCGATGGCTTGAATGTTATCCGCAGATTCTTTGTTGAGGGCGGCTCATTTATTTTATTCAGACTTGTTAGTGGTGGCGGCTACACCATTTTTTGGATGTTGGTATAAGTTTGTTTCAGCCTGAATATGAATGATCGAGCATTAGTGTTTGTGGTGCGTGAGTCTAAATATAGTTTGCTTAGTTCGTGGAGTCTTCTATTTTCAGCATTGGCTTATGGCTTTATTGGAATTTCTTCAAAGTCGTGAAGATTCAATTCTTGGCTCGGACTGTGTGAAGTGGGGCGACTTGAGACTCCATGACGGGTTTAAATGCATGCTTCATGGAAGTCTATTTATAAATAGCAAATTATTGAAGCCGTGGTTGGATGTGTATCTGGGCGTGTATGGTCAAATTCTATACACTATTGTGGTCAATTAAAATTTAAAATGCAATCACTATCTTTTTCTATGTGGGGCTGGATTATGTGAAATCTGTTCAAGTCAATTCATGCCTTTGCGTGTGGAGTCAATATGTTGAAAGGTGATTTGAAAAAGGCCGTGGATTTGATTCTTTGGTGTGTTTGTGGGCTGTTGTGAAGATGTGACGATGATTGCATAAATATCTTGCTGTATTCTTCATGGTAATGTTTTGCACTCATGCTTAATCGATGTTCATGTGGGAGACGTGTTTTCAAATGCAATCGCTATCATACGGGCTGCATAGTGTATGTATGCTGCATGGGTTAATCCGAGCCTCTTTGTGTGGAGTCATAAAATGAAGACGTGCCATATGAGAATATTTCTGTTCTTGTATTGCGTATGGATTGAGGTGAATTTGTAAAGTTTAGAAGTCATGAAACATAGTGATGATTGCGAAAATATATCCTCAGTAGTTTGTATTGTGTGTGAAGCAGTGTTGATGGTATGTGGTATACATTACTGCAATTTCTTTTTGTCAGGCTGAAATGGGGGAAGCCGTGCTGTTTTCAACTTGGAATTCATTCTAGTATTGAAGTGCTGTATAAGTGTTATATTCGTTCTTGCACTGAGGTGTGGATGGATTCGAACTGGAGAAGTTTTTGATTCTGTTTTGAGTAATGGAAAGTTATGAAGAGTGTTGAAAGGCAGAGAAAGGATTGAGGTGCTGTTGTAGATGAAGCTAAGTTTGTGAACTAAGAGTTTTCAGAACCAGAATAGTGATAATGTATATGCATGATCCTTTCAGTTGATGTGCATATTGGAATTGAAGTCAAGAATGCAGAAATGGTGTGTTGCGAAAATGCTCAGTGAGTTGGTGCTCATACTGGAGTTGGTGCTTCCAGTGAGTTGGTGCTCTGGAGATTGTAGTCTCCTGGGTTGGTGCCCATTTGAAGTTATTGAAAGCAATTGTTTTGCTGTGGTCTTTTACCCGAAAGGGTTTTCCATGTGATATCAGTGTTCTTCTTGTCTAATGTTTGCTCTTACTGTTTTGATTGCTGATTATCATGGTTTTAAGTTTTAAAGTTTTAAAATATTGATTCACACCCCCCTCACCCCGCCCCTTCCTACCCACCCCTCAGTATTTTCTGTGTGCTCTTCCCCATGAAGGCGTTTGAAACCCAACATGCTGAAGCAGGAATTTGTTGGCCTTGTCCACCTTGCCTCATTAAAAAGTTCCTACTTTGGTGATTTTTTGAGCAGCACACGAAGCTGTATGGTGTCTATTCTTGGCACATAGACAAACCTTATTGCTTGTAAGAAACCCTTGCATTGCTGCTATCTCCTTTGCTAATGGTAGCAGCTGTTCTTCGATCTCACACAAAGCCAATGGAAGCTAAGCTGCAAAATTCCTTCCCAATGATGGACAGGGAAACCCTAGGGATTGACACAACTTTTTCAATGGGGGCCTCTAAGTCCCTATGACGCTTCTCCCAAATATATAATTAGCCCAAGGCCTTGGACATTTCCTTGTCCAAAATAATCACCAAAATGTTAGATTCAAATGTTGAAACGATATTCAGTTCTTTTGATAGTTCTTTGTCCTTCTGACATAATCTTTTCCAGGATATCCGTGATAACGTCTTGAATATCACCACCTTGGAAATAGAACACCTTCCTCATTCAATTCCTAGTGATGCTTCCAAGAAAATCCATTTGTTGTTGCTCCCTAGTCAGGTGAATGAGTGGCTCCATCTTTGCAAACAAGTGTTGACAGAGAATCCAAGTAAGAATCATGAAATGAGGAGATGATGTAAAGAAGGGTGCGGGGAATGTGATCTAGACATCAATTGATCTAACCTTTCATCACATGTGTGATCTTTGTGTACCACCACCCTTCATTAATGATGCAAGAGAGGGAATAAAATATTGTGTGAATTACATCTCACTCATTGGCGAGTCCTTGCCAATGGTTAATATCTTTGCCAATAATTAATTTATTCTTGCTGTCAATGCCTTGGTTTAATAGACAATTTGCCACTTTGTTGCCCTAATAGTAACAATGAAGAATAGTGAATCTTTTGAGTAAGTCTAGGATTGTCTAGGCATCACACAAAAATGTTGTTAAATGTTCCATTTTGCTGATTGTCTTATCCTTATGTTGAGAACGATTTCCATTGAGTCCCCTCTGATGATGATAGGATCAAGCTTGTAGGAGTGAACTAATTGTACACCAAATGTTGAAGATTTCGCTTCATTTCTAGTCTTGGGGTTGAGTTTCTAAGAAGCAACCTTTATAGAACTACATTGTAGTCTCTTATTGCATGCCCAACCTTGAAAGGTCTAGGGTTGCCCTGGGTTGGTGCAATCTTGCATGAACCAAGTCAAGTATTTCTTGTGTGCTTATAGTTTCCTGCCTGCAAGTCTAACTTGTGTGCTGAACCTTAACCTATGTGGACATATTTGGTTTTTTTGTGGGCAGTTTTGGTGTCTTGTGCACCCTATGCATGTTGGCATAGCACTGTTTTCCATGTGCAAACTTTGTTGGTTGGTGAATGAATTTTCAAGTGCATCTCAAACTGTGCACAAGCTTCGCTTGCCTTAAGTTTTGTGTTGGCTTTGCTCAAGCTCTTATGCATCCTCAAAGAGCTTGTGCAGGCCTACATGCTGTGTTCTCAACCTATGTAACTTAATTACACATGCACACCTTGGAAATGTTAACAAATGCCAGAATGGTGGGGTGGTTGGTCATTTGTCAAAACTTCTTTCAAATGCAATGATTAGATTTTTTGATGGTTTGCCAGTTTTGGAAGGTCAGGATAGTGTCAGATTCGAATCTATTAAGGAATGGCCTGATTATTCTACTTGCACACAACAACCCTTGCTGATTGGATTTCCTCATTCATGCACATTTATGGCAATGTCTTGTGTCCTCCTCCGCAGATTTCCTTGTGTGCACATTTATGGTGATGACTTGCATTGTCCTCCTTGTTAGTGTAGATCAGGTTTGGTGTTGGTGCTTTTTATTGGAAGCTTGGTCATTTGCAAGGGTTTGGCTTTTGAGGTTCAATTTGACTTTGGTTGATGAATTAGTGTCTTGTAGAGTGAGAAATGTCATGCGATTGGGTTTTTTTTATAAAGCCTAGAGTAAATGATTGTAGTGTAGAGTGTGTGCATATTTCTCAAGTGATTAGGTAGCATGGTGTTGTCAGGTTTCAGATGTTGGTGAGTTATTGTAATTTGTTCATTTCTGCAATCTATAAGACGATTGATTCCATGGTTGTCTTTTTTAATCTCCATTTTCTTCCTTGTGGCTTCTGTTTGTGCACTATGTGTGACTGTTTGCCGGTTGTTTATTTTACCTGTGTTTGGTTAGTACACCAGAAAATAAACTGGAGCTTACCAATCCATCCAGCTCCACTTGATGATGGCATGAAAATGTTATCTTCTTCAAGTTCGAAGAATAATGACATATATATCAGTAGCTTTAGCCTTGTGGAAATGCTAGTGAAATTCTTTTCTCTATAATAAATCACTAGTTCTAAATTTTGGATAAGTTTGCATAAATATTGAATTTCATGTGCATTCTGAATTTTCCTTATTTGTATAAAGTCAAGCATTCAAATTAAAATAATTGAAGTAATTAAAAATTAAGCTCGATATAACTTAATATAGGTGATACTCAATATGTCATATGATATATTCACTTTAACACAATCCTTAAATCGATGCTTCTATTTAATTAAGCTAGGGTTTGATTTCTTAAAAGTATTATTTAAAAATACTCATAAGTGATACAAGCAAGATACATGATAAATAAAAATCTGCTCACGTGCAAGAAATACAAAATAGAATACAGGAAAATTAGCTTATAACATAGTGTAGTTTCTACGCATAGCAGTCTAAAAAGAATGTTTTGAATTGTAACTATTTTGTACTTAATGTTACTTTTATTGTATAATATCATAGAGGACTGGTATGAGAGTTTGAATATATATAGAACTTCAGAATATCTCAACTGGATTTTGTTCGCTAGGGACATATCTAAAAAATATTGATTTAAACAGTTTTATGTTTCCTTCTTAATTATCACGTGGAAATGAAAATATTGAAAAATGTACAAGTTAGATCATGTTTCTTTCATAAGATTATGTTTCCTTTCATCGGTTAATGGATGCTTATATTTAGTGATAGGGCTCATATATTGAGGATGAGGCTCCCAAGTTGGAGTTTGTTTTTTCAAGGTGTCCAAATATGGTTCAAACCTTGCGTCATACACTTAACGCCTGAAATGATTGCCATGTGATTCTATTGGTGACCATCTTGTGACTTGTTCTACTTAGTTTTTTTGAAACAGCTAGAATAAATGCAATAAGTTGTGTTTAGGGACAATAATTTTGCATAAAGTGAACGAAAAATATTCTCCCCACATTGGATTATATCCAATTTTGTTTCTCTCCCTTGTTTCCTTTATCATTTTCCATTATTATTTCATGGCAAACTTCCTATGTTGCTATAGACAGCATGATGCTATTTGGAACTGATTGGAAGGGGAAGCGAGTCTTTGATTGCACACTATAAAGTATTGGGGCAAATCATAATTTTTATGGATCGTCCTCATCATGACAAATTTAACTGTAGGCTTTTTTATATATAAAATCTCTGTGTTTGTGATTTCTTTGCTATTTCATGTTCATGTGATTATATGCAATTAGTATCAACTAGACTATATTTTAAGCTTGATTAGTCAGATTGTCCTTAATTTTGATAGAATGTCTTGGACTATTTCTTAGGGAGGGGATTAATTGTAGACTGCTTAACCAATTGGGAAATCTACCATGGAAGAAGTTTTATGAAGGTTTCTTTTCTAAGAATTTTTGATGTACAGGCAGGCCCTTGGATTTTGAATATATGGAGTTGGAATTCATGATTCGGGCTTGAGCATGATATCCTTTTCATGATACTTAAGCCTCCATCTTATTCACCTAAGGAGACCTACTCTCTGGCCATGTAGATTAAGGTTAGACTACTGGGTTTGCATTGGATTGTATTTATGGATGCTGACAAGTTTCTAAGATTCAGTAGAATTCCCCAGGTTATTAGGACATTTTTTATTTTAAACTTTTTTTTTTGTGTAATAGCAGGTTAATGCAATTGGTGCATAAACCTAAGCCATGCTTGATCATTGTGATTAATTATGGCAGAGCATGTGTTTTGATTCTTGAGTTTTCTTCACTTAGAATGCAATAAATTACACTTTACAATGTGCGTACTTGAATTCATAATATGGCTGATGCCCACTATTTATCATGCTAATGAATTTTGATTGATTATGACCTTTCAGCCCCATGTATTGGCAATTGGAATTTTCATTTCTACTGATAAAGAACAAAATTCTGAATTGTCAGAGTGAATATGTTTTTCATCAGCCAAGAATTCTTCTTAAAGTTAATTGTTTAGATCTTTGGAACTGACAAATATTCTTACATGCTATGGAATATTTACAGGTCTAGCCGTGGACCCACTGTAGATGGTGACTTGGGAGTCTGTTTAAGTGCTCCTGGTGGTGCTGTTGCTCCTGTCCCTACATGGACCTTGCAGCGACGTATGCTAATGAATGGCACTTCTATGGCATCTCCATGTGCTTGTGGTGGTGTTGCTCTTTTGCTCAGTGCCATGAAGGTGCTCAGTTTTTTTTTCTCCACTAATATTTAGTAGTATTTACTTAATCTGTTTAATTTATCAAGGATCTTGAAGTGATTTTAGTTTCATTCTTGTGCATAGGCGGAGTGTTTTTCTATCAGTCCATACACTCTACGTAAAGCTCTAGAGAATACAGCAGCTGCTATTGGTAACAAGCCAGAAGAAAAATTATCAACTGGACAAGGGTTGATGCAAATTGATAAGTATGTTTATTGTCTAAATGACATGATTTATCATTTATGTATTGATAATCTATTATCTAGCTGTAGGAACTTAATTGAAAACACCCAAATTGTTTGATACAAACATGTTTATTATTGCATACGTCTACATTACATATTAAAATATTAAATGTAATATTAATGGTCATCTTAGCTTTAATTAGTCTTTAGTTAACTTAGTTTTCTAGAAACTTCTGTTTTGGCTTTTGTTCGTTTTAGCATCTTTTTGTTAAGTGCTTTAGTTAGCTTCTATTAACGATGGTTTCTTTTTAGAAACATTGTCTTGTAATTTTCTTTATAAGGAGCTTTCGTCTCCTTTTGTAAACATGCAATTATGAATATCAATTATCTTTTCATGATATCAGAGCTCAGACTCAAACTTGATTAATTTTAGCTGATTTTTTTATAAAAATAAAAATCGAAGAAATTTTTGAGAGTCGAAGGGTTTATTTTTAAGCCGTTTTTTTTTGTAGAGAATTTCGTGCACTGATTTTATCAAGAAATCAAAGGGTTTTTTTTTGAAAGAGCCGAATTTGTGAAGATTTAATTTGAGAAAAATCGCGTTTTGCTAGTTCATGGCGGTTTTTTTTTGAGACGGGAAAAACGAGGTTGAAGTTTTTAATGGTCGGCTCTTGCAAGTTCGTGGTGTTTTTTTTTCTGGGCATTTCATGCTTGTTTCTCTTACACGCGCGACCAAGCTTTTTGTTGTTGTTTTTCGTGGGCTTCCTGTGCCGTGATGGGAGTCTTTCTTGTCTGTCGTTTTTTTTTCCTAATCTATTCTCCTTGGTTTGTGGTGCGACGTGATGGTTTTTGCTCGCATTTTTTTCCCTTTGGTTTTTTGGCTATTTTCTGTAATGTTTCATGTCGTTTTTTTGTGGGTTTTCCTTGAATGCGAAAATCAGTGAATTGGTTTTTTATTTGGCACGATTTCTTGAGGAGTCTAGCCTCTTCTCTTTTTGGACGCCTTTGTTGATTTTTTGGGTGAGTTTTATGCTGTGTCTCAAACATCCATGACCTTAGCTCGTGTCTATTTTGGGCGATTTGTTAAAAATCGTGTGTTTTGTTCGTGATTGTTTTCTACACATTTTTGGTGATTTTCTTAAAAAAATCATGGGCGATCTGTTCTCAGTTCGTGGGTCTGAGCAATTTCTGGGAGTTTCTTTTTTTCTGGGCAATTTTCTGAGTTTGTGGGTGTCTAGCGACCTAGGGTTTTCTACGATGGGTTTTTGAGAAGTTTTTCGTGCTCTGCCGAGATTTGTGGAGTTTTCTAAGGTTTCAAAGATTTTGTTTTGTGTCAGGTTTGTGGTGATTTTTTCAAATTTCATGGCAGCTTGAAGGGTTAAGTTCTTGAGCTAGTTTTTGATAGAATTTTTCTGGGAAATATAAAAATTTCTGCAAAGAGTTTTTCAAATTTTTTTCTTGAAAAAAATTGCTAAAAGAGTTTATGAAATTTTTCTATAAAAAATTTGCAATTTTTAAAGAATTTTTTTTGAAAAAATCTTATTTTTTCAGAGTTTTCAAAAGTCTTTCTGAAAAATCTTACAATTTCTGAGCCTCTTTTAAGATGATTTTTGAAAAATTGTGAGTTGTGCCAGCTGATCATAGTGTTACCTCATTTTTGGAAAATGGGAGGGATGGCTGCTTTGTTCAACATCATGTTAGATGCCACTATAAAATATTTTTTATTCCTTTTAATTTTTTGATTATGATCATTTTGATTATCAAAACCCTTCAAAAAAAGTCAAATTTCCCTATTTCAGGACTTAATCCTTCTTCTTATTTGGACACCTCATATGGGAAAACCAGGTAATAGAATTTGTTCCTCATGGTTCTAGGGGTCTATTGGTGTTTTTTTCTTGTACTTTTATGTATTTTTTGAGATCTTAAGGCTTCTCTTTCCTTGTTTTATATGTATTCTTCTAAAGTTTCCTAGTTGTCAAACCTAACGTTAGGGAGATTTTGACTAGTAGGTCTATTGAAGTTATGGGAAAGTGGTAATCCTTCACATTTGAACTTTTAAGAATCCTCCACAAATCCTTATAGGTCATGATGTATTGTGGAGTAGTTCTTTCTCTATTTTTTTATTGTGATATGATAAGATGTCTTGGGAAGCATGTGGTTGATTGGAAGTAACACGTTGTCATTCTTGGTTGTGGTGATTTGTTCCTTTTGGTTAGGTAACCTATTGTGAAGTTTTTGCTCTATGTTTATATTTATTTAGCGTGCCTAGATGAGGATTGGAGGTCGATGTTTCCCTCATCCGATTTTGATGTAGTGTTGTAAGAGAACACGATCATGATTTAGTAACCAATAATCTTGTTTAGTAACCAATAATAGTGTGCCTAGATGAGCATTGGAGGTTGATGTTTCCCTCATCTGATTTTGATGTAGTGTTGTGAGAGAACACGATTATGATTTAGTAACCAATAGTCACCGATGATATGTTTCAGAAGAATATGTGTAGACTTAGTTTATGTTTGTAGGATGACCATTAAGGGAGGGTATTAAAATATTAAATGTAATATTAATGGTCATCTTAGCTTTAATTAGTCTTTATTTAACTTAGTTTTTAGAAACTCCTGTTTTGGCTTTTGTTCGTTTTAGCATCTTTCTATTAAACTTCTGTTAACGATGGTTTCTTTTTAGAAACATCGTCTTGTAATATTCTTTATAAGGAGCTTTCGTCTCCTTTTGTAAACAGGCAATTATGAATATCGATTATCTTTTCATTACATTGTCATTGTATGTTTGTAATCATATTTAATTATTAATGTCTCTTACTGCAGAGCATACGAGTATCTGAAACAATGCAAGAGTATGCCTTCTGTTTGGTATCAAGTTCAAATCAAAAGGAGTGGAAATTCAGGTAATTAGAGTAGGAAATGCTCAATTGTTTTTACTGGTTTCTGGATCATTTCAAGTTTTGTGAATGGAATATTTCTTTGATCTTTAGTCAGACTCTTCTTCATGACATTTTACTAAGGTTGGCATGGCATTTATATTCAGCATACTTCTCTGTATGTTTGAATGCAACCATTGTTACACAGTTGAAATATTTCAAATAGCATCATTCAGACTGCAGTCTGCTCTTATGATACATCTCTACTGAATTAGTGATACCTAAAAAGGATTTGAAAATCAGTAGTATGTTGAATGTATGCGGTATCATCATTTTTTTCTTCGAAGAAAAAAGTCTATAGAAAGAGATACTGCCTATCTACTATTGGTTGCTATGATTCAAAAACTAAGCTGCTGCTACTGCTGAAAGTAGGACTCCACTCACATCCAGTATGGACAATGCACGATTCTGAATTGCCCTGTTTATAATTCTAAGTTGTCTCATTGGTTAAAATTATTATAAGCCCAAAGTGATTTGTAATAAACACAAAAAAATTCATACTAATATTGACATGAAAAATACAGTCATACGTAACTTATAAAAGATAACATATTTTTTAATAAATATTGCATTGAAAGTAAATCTACATATATCCCTTAAAAAGGCCAGAATAAAAAACCAGCAAGAGTACAGCATCATGGCAACTAACAACACATACCAACCCACTCATCTGATCAAGTTCATGACAGCAAGATAAAACTATAAAGTGTTGAAAAGCTTAGAGGTCACCCAGGGTCTTCATAATCAACACGATTACAATATTTAATCTAAAGTACAATGCAAACAAAAGACAGAAGGTCTAGAAACTGGATCATATTCTGTATCAGGCATTTCTTGATCTTCATCAGCAGTCTTTTCTTTGCTCAAGGGAATAACAGGATTAGTGACAAGGGTAAAATTGGGAGAAATAACAAGTAAATTCACATGTGCACGAGGGTACACATCCACATCTTCCTTCCTGCTAGGCCCAGCCTCATCAAGAACCGTTCTCCTAGTAATACCCACGTCAGGGGCTGACTTCAAAATGCTTTTCAAACAAACACACTTTGCATATGGAAATCATAGAATCAGAATGAGATATATATGCTCTTCACTTACAATGTCAATCTATTTACCTTTTCTGAGTAAGGCCATCATTGGCCTCGGGCATATCCTTGATCCTATCATGGACTCTTACAATTTGTAGATTCATTTCTGGGGAGATAATAGGAGAGCTGAGCTATATCCCACCCAATGGCATGAATATTCTAATATTTTAATTCTGTAGGAATCCCCAATTCAACTGATTCCTAATTGGAACTCAGCTGATGTAGAATTTTGACGAATCATTTTGAGAGCTCCCATGGGAGCTACCATCTGTTGAAGCAACCACTGAAATGAGAGGAGCAACAGCAGGAGGATCTAGAACTTTTAGACCGTAAATTCTTGGCATCATTAAGATGATTTCTGAGGGTAAACTCTAGGGAGGATCCCAATTCTATGTCTGAGTCAGATGACCTATTGGTGGGTTTTGATGTCCAAGGTAAATACTATTATTGGTATTAGTATCAGTTGGCAATTTGTATGAGTACTAGTATTAGCTAGAGGTTTTACATTAAGCCCATATATGTTATGAAAATGATTGGGTTTATGGTTATATGTAATGTATGTGGGTACACTGAGATTTTTTAGTTAGTTATGTAACTGATTGTTTGGGAGGAAAAGAAAAGTGTTACAAGTTAGTATTACAAATGATATGTTAATGACAGCAATAAGTTCTCTAGATTCTAGTAGTATGTAGTGTCCCACCCCAAATGGAACAATCTCTATTGCGATTTTGCACGATATTTTTCAGTTTGACAGATATTCTATTTTATCAAACTTACATTATTTTTTTCATGCATATTAATCTTACTCAGAATGACAAGGATAATATATATCTGATATATCAAATCTGAAACACAGAACCTTATGCTGGACTGAAATTACAATGAATGTTAAGAAATTTAGTTTCAGACTTAATACTAAATTTCACTGGCTCAGAACAATGCAAGGAGGAGCAGATTTAATACTCAGATTTCAAATAACAATCATATGCGACATCTGGACACCACATTGGTTTAGTATTCTCATGAACAGCTGATATTTCAATAGTTTCTGAGCACTAGTACTGACTGATCGCACAAGATATGGCTGCTCAGAACTTAATATCAGACTTTTACAACTCAGAAAATAAGTGTTCAGACTAGTTATAAGACCTTCAGTGAATTACACAAAGATAGTGTAATGTCCCCATTCTTGGAGTAATATCTTAAGGATAAGAACTAGCTCATTCACCATTCCCGTAAGCTAGTCAACCTGGAAAGGGAATGATATCTGGCCATGAGAACCATAATTTTGATGAGTTGCTTTTGAAGATTTAAAAAAGGGGATTATCCTTGATAGAAAATAAAATATAATGCTGATTATATTTTATTATTATTCCATGGTCCACTTGCGAGTCGAAGCAATTTTATAGGAAATAAGGAAGGGAGTTTGAAAATAGTTAAAATATTATCATCTTCCTTGGTTGGTCGACCCACATAAAATCAGATCTAATTTGCTTCTAGAAGTCAATTCTCTCTCCTAGGGCGGTTTAGAGACTTAAGGAAGAAGGCAACTAATATTTGATATTTTAAGATCAAATCTGATCTTCTCTTAGGGCGGTTTAAGGAAGCATCAAATATTTTAATATTCAAAATCAATCTGATCTTTTCAAGGCCGGTTTAGTGCCTTAATAGAGAAGGCATTGAATATTTTAATAAGAAAAAATCAGATTCTTTGGATAAGGGCAGCTTAGATGCCTTAGTGAAGAAGACATAGAATATTTTAATGAGATAAAATCAGATCCTTTGGATAAGGGCGGTTTAGATGCCTTAGTGATGAAGTCGTTGAATATTTTAATAAAAACAAATCAGATTTTCCTTCTATGGCGGTTTGGACTAGGAACCTTATTTAGGAAGGCATTGAGGGCTGTGAGAGCATTATGTTGGATTGATATTTTGAAAAAACATTGTGAAGAGAATCTTCTCTTGGCTGGAAGTGAATTTCAGTCGATTCAAGGTGGTGTTCCCTTGAAATATCTGTGGTTTGGTGATGACCCCATTCCACCATGAGAGGTGAATTTGCATGGAGTTCATCATAGAGCCAAATTGACATGCTTCTAAGGAGTTAAGACTTGAAAGATAAGGGTTTGAAGATTGGTTTTGTTGTAGGCTATGCTCCACGGTGACGCGTCCCCTATGTTTTTATGCCGTTTCCTGTATCGGGTACGAAACGGGGACGCGGGGACGGCTAGGAAACATCCCCTAGCCGTCCCCTTTTGCCCTCCAAGTACCCGGTACTTCGAGGGGACTTTTGACAAAAGGCAGGGGACGTAGGGTACTTCTAGAAGTACCTGAAACTTCCCAGCCGTCCCTCATCCGTATCGGGTACTTCTAGAAGTACCCTACGGCCCAACAGCAAAAAAAACACATTTTTATAAAAAATTAAAGTTTTTTTATTTTAAAATGAAAAAAAGGCATGGGCGGGCCCACAAGGGACGCCCCATGCCACTTAACCTAATTTATGCCTTATATATGCCCTAAAATAAGAAAAAACAACTCATTTTTACATTTGGCTTGTGAAGTGAAGGAGAGCAAAAGAAGAGCAGCTGAGTGAAGGATCGGCAGACTAGTCAGTATCGTCAGACTCCAGCCTTACGTTGGGATGTTAATCCCAAAGATGCTATGTAGATTGAGGAGAATGCACATGAGGGATTGGTTGGGGTTCCATTGGTTGAGGCAGATCCTTCTATTGACATAGACACTGACACTAACTTAGACTTGAGCTCTAATGGCGAGGGTGATGCTGATTTAGACCTACCTTCTGCTGATTAGGGACCTTGGACAGCGATATATTTTCTTAGTTTTATGTTTAGCATGTCATTTCATAGTTGAGACTTGGAGCCTTTGGGCATTTTGGTTATAATTATCGGACTTTTATATGATATGTGTGCACATTGATAATGAAAAGCATTTGAATTTGTTAATTTGTTTGTCGATTCTCATGTGAAATCTCAATTCAAGTCTAATGATATGTATTAAGCTTATACAAATGTCTAGAATGAATGCTTTATCAATGTTATGCTATGAACATATGAAATTTCTGTATATTTTTTAAAAATTCACTATTTTTTTATCAGCCATCCCCTGCCGTCCCCTAAAAAATGACCCAAAAGTACCCCCGTATCGAAAACTCGTCCCGCCATACCGGGTACTCCCCGTCCTCGAAACCCCGTGGAGCATAGGTTGCAGGTCCAAGAAGGAATCAAGTAGATTGGGTTGTATTTTGACTTCAAGGAACAAATCACCCCTTTTTGGCATATTGGGGTTTCATTTTGAAGAGTTTTTGCATTGTTGGTTGGCTGGAAATCAACATCAGGCTTTTACAAGTTGCTGGAAATCAAGTATCAGACTTGATATCAGCTATATTTCATCCTTTTTCAAGCATAGGAGGCAAGTTGGGCTAAATTACTATTTTTTGGAGCTAGGTGATTTCATGTTTTGAGCTATTTTGCAATATTTGATGCGCTTCTGCAGTTTTGGGTCACCTACAGTCAAGTTCAGGTGTTTATGCTACAGAGTTATTAACAGGCATACCAGACCACCAATAGTGGTGCTACAGTCTTCTTTCAATCAAGGATTGAAGGATACTTCATCAAGACTACCTAGGGTTTCATTCTTCAATCCCTTGGCTAGGGTTTGGTAAACATCTTGGCTATTTTGCATGTTGTATGTGATCTGATTGTAAGTTACAATCAATCCTCTATTTGTAATCTGATTGTTCATTCAATAAGAAGCCATCA
>VDFB02274456.1:172451-195659 GCA_007258455.2 Sequoia sempervirens | reverse complement strand
ATATTATATTATATTATATTATTATATTATTATATTATTTTATATTATTATATTATATTATATGATTATATTATATTATATGATTATATAATATTAAATACATTATAATATAAATATAATATTATAATATTAATAATATAATATTATATAACAATATCATATTATATAGGGTTGACCTTGTAGTGCAACGATTAAGTTGCAAGGGTAGGAGTTGGGTTGTCCAAGGTTTGAATCCCACAGGTGGTTTGTGGGAATGCTAGTTGGTGCAGGTGGCAGGCATTGTTGTGGGGTAAACAAAGGTGGAGTTGAGGCAAAGAGAGATTGTGGGGAGGTTGTAGATGGTTGCAAGAGGGTTAATGCCAAGGTAGTAGATGAAGGATCAGAGGGTCAGGCTAGTGGTAGGTTGCGTGGTAGAATCGGCAAGTACAAGCACCCGACAGATGGCGAGAGGAGTAATGATGGTGGAGTAGCAAATGGAGGGGGTACGAAGGCCGAAGGTGCCAAGGTGGAAGGAGGGAGGAGAGGAGGAGAAATGGAGATATCAGAGATGAAGTCCCCCATATGTGGCCTCACTAGTTCATAACTTCATTCAAAAGCATAGGGTGTTGCCCCTTAGCAGTGATTTACCGAACAAAAATAATAATATAGTATTATATAATAATATATATTATATAATATATATATATATTGATTAGTAAATAGCTGCTAGGGGTAACACCCATTGTATTGATTTCAAAAAATATTTACATTGGTTGTTACATAGCTTTAATAAGCATTTTCATCAACTACCCTTTACATTTTGTTGACAGATATTTTGCATGTATATCCACTGCCCCATCCCTTTACAAACACTACAGAATTGAGGGTACTACTATTACTATACTTTCAAAATGTCCCTCATATAGATCATATACAATTTTTGAATATACAAAACCAAAAAAGACCATACTTAGCCCCAATCTAGTCTTCATCTCCCATGGTCGCTCACACCTTCCTTGCCTCCATCGCATCCACTACCATCAAGCACTTAGGTCCACATGCATTGTGCGTTAGGTTGTTGGCTTTCTCTTCAATATCCCGAGAGTCTTGCTCTCGCCATTCGTCTCCACCACCAAGCTCCCAGTCCTCATTGTCATTCAAGAGCATTTTACCATCCAACCCTTTTGCTTGCAAGTATACACCAACCCACCCTATTGCCAGTTTCTTGGGCATTCCTACCGCCCTCAGTAGGAAGGAGATGTTGCGGTCTATCTCCCCCCAGCGCTTTTGCAATTCGTCAGGGTGAAGAGTGTGCACCACTGTGAATTTTGGAACCTCCAGGCCATTTCCAAAGGACATGTAGTAGTGTTGGGGTAACAGAATTAGCAAGTTGCCACCAACATTATCCAATGCTTCATCAATTTCCCTGAGCCATGTGTGCTAGAAAACCATCTGGTGTAGCTTCTTACTCCTCACCTTTGATAGTCCATTTAGAGAAGCATAGCCAAAAACACGGCTGGAATCTCCACATTAGCCCTAAATCTTTGTCGCACCATGAGGAATTATTTTCCCAACACCTTCTTTGTTGCCTAGATTATCAAAGGGTGCATCGAGTTAAAAAAACCCTTTATCCTTTTGTCCATTACTTCCCCATAGAAGGATTGTTGTTGCATTATTATATTTAGGAACAATGGTGTTTCCATAGTTGTGCGTTGCTCAAGGCTCGAGCCGTTTCCACTTTTGATTTCTTGACAAGCTATTCTTGCTTCCACCTCCATTTAAGCTCAACCCCACTGTCATTTTTATGGTGACACATTAGGGATGTGTACCATTATGTCACTTCGACTAGCTTTTTGGGATGATTTGGCTACGCGAGCTGCCAGTAGTTTAAGATTCACCATTATAGTTTTTAGTTGCTACATTTATGTATATGCACTTTTCAATATCTGCATTTTCCTCCCATACCTCTAAGTGACATGTCCCATGAGGTGTCGTACTTGCATTAAATAATTTGAGCTCTCCATCTCACCTTCTGATTACTACAACTATGGCTATCAAATTTTGTAGCTTATTCCTATAAAGTTGCCATCATTTTGGTGGAAGACACTCTCTTTGGCAGTAAACACGTGCTTCAGAACGTACCTAATAATTCTAGCCTGCCATCTTTCCCTAGAATGATGTCATCTTACCGCCTTCACTTGATTGATTTGGCTTCCTAAACTACCGACAACTTATAAATCCCCCTTTTTAGATAACGTTTTTGTATTTATCCACCCAATGTTCCCATTATCTACCACCTTTTAATGATTCTTATGCATGATTCCCCTCTTGAACTCTATGTTGATGGCATGTATTTATGATGCTTATAACTGTATCTTCATTGTCACTGGTAACATCATATCTCTAAAGGTATCAAATTGGTGGGTATTTTCAAATTTCTTCTCATTTTAGTGGGGGCCCCTTGTTCTTGTTGTTGGAACCAAGGCCCAATCAATTCTAGGTCTACCTTCATTAGGACGCGGCTTACCAAGTGTCACAAATCTTCACCTACCTTGTCATTAAACCCCCTTAGCTGCCACCTTGGCCAACTTGTCTACCACCTCATTTCCTTCTCTATAAATGTGGCTCACCTTGTAAGCTTTTAATTTCTCAAAAATTGGCTTATTGGTTGCAACCAATGATTTAGTTTCCAATTGGAAGCATTATTGCTATGAATTGCATTAATCATGACAAAAGATTCTCCTTCCAAATGAATCCTTCTTTCCCCAATCAAGGTAGCTCAAAATTTTGCCTCATTTTTGGTACATGTGCCCAGGTATGTGGATTTTTTTTCCATGATTCACCCCTGATCATCCTGCGCCACACATCTAGCACCCTCAGGACCCAGGTTGCCCCATGCTACTCCATTGAAATTTATCTTGATCCATCCTTCATCTAGAGCTTCCCATACCACCTCACTCCTTTTTTTTGTTGCCTGGGACCTTCATTCCTAAACCAAACAGTCGGGGAATAGTAAGACCATTGAATTTATTTTTCATTATATCATCCCATTTTGTGTAGATCAATTGTTTCTTTGATTTTGATCTTGTTGCCTCATTGACTATTTTTATTATCATGCTTTCAATTTTGACACAAAGTCTCTCCCAAGTCATCTTCTTGTCTTGAAATATTTCCCTTCCATATTTCCCAGATTATGATAGATGGGGATATTGACCATATACTATCAAAAACTTCCTTTCTCCTTAGTTGGGGCCACATATTCAATCTAGTAGGCTTGTGGTCATCATGCACTGGAGGTTTAACTTATTCATGAAGTACTTCCAACTTTGCTCTGCATAGGGGTAGGACATCAACAAATGGTCTACATTCTCATTATTGTTCTTGCATAGTGCACACCTCCTTGGCCCCAGAATTCCAAGGGTGGCTAATCTATCCTCTATGAGAATTATTTTTTGGACCTCCATCCATGCAAAAACACCCACCTTTGGGAGACAATGCTTTCCCCAAATAAGCTTGTTGGGCTAGTTTTATTTTTCTTCTGCCATCTCCTTTATTTGATAGCCAAAATTGACTACATATACCCTAGTTGTGGAACCACACAACTTGATTACATCTTCTTGATTGGATGGAGAGAAAATTCTTTCTTTCAAAATGGCCATTAGATTATCTTTCTGATCCTGAGGGGCATTTAAATCTTCCAATGAATTCCATTCCCATTTCTGGACTCCTTCTTGCCATAGTTGCATATATTACTTCCCCATTTTCTCATTGTTTCTTCTTTGATTTCTTCTAGATTGGGAAGAGTTTTCAATGCTTTTTTCCATTTCAAGAGTCTATCCAGAAAGAGGTAGAGCATCAATTTCTTACCTCCCATGCCACATGCTTGGAAATGATGTCTCTACACTCCATCATATAATTCCAAATTTTTGAGCCTCGTGGGGGTTCTACAGTAGGGAGGATTCTAGTAGGGAAGTCCAAGTCCAAATACTTTCTCCTTAGTATATTGACCCATTTCTGGTCTCCCTTTGCATACATGTTCCACACCAATTTGGCCCCCATCGCCATGTTCATCAATTTTAGTTGTTTGATCCCTACTCCCCCCGCTTCCTTGGGAGCACATACCTTCTCCCATGCCACCAATGGAAACTTTTGTTGGTCCCCTATTCCACTCCAGAAGAAGTTTCTAAATATTTGATTGAGTTTTTCTTCTACTACCACTAGAATTTTCAAACAATCCATCAAGTACACTGGAATGGCTGATAGCATTCCTTTACCATCATGAGCCTTCCGACTGATGAGAGCCACTTCCCTTTCCATGTCCCCAACTTGCTTTTGCAACTATTTACTAGGTTCTCCTAGTAGCATTTTTTGTTGATGCCAACAAAGAGTGGAGTCCCAAGGAACCTACCCAGGAAGTTTGCCACTTTAGCCCCAATATCCTTGCTAATTCCCTCTAAAGACTAGGTTGTGTGTTGAGGAAAAAAACTTTTGATTTTCGCCAGTTGATGCTTTGACCTAATGCAAGAAAGTATTCATCCAAAAAGGTTCTAATTGTACTCGCCTCCTTCTTGCTTGTTCCAAACAAAATTGTGTCATCCACAAATTTTTGGTCTGTCATTTCTTCCAGGCCATTCACAACTGACACCCCCTTCCATTCCCCTTATTTCCTTAAAGTTGTGATTCCTCTACCCATTTCCTCTACCATGATAATGAACAGGAAGGGAGACAAGGGGTCTCCTTGTTGTAGGCGCCTTGTGGATGCAAGAAATCCATGAGCCGTCTCATTTACCAGTACAAAGAACTTGGCTATGGAAATGTAGGCTCTAACCCAACTAATCCATTCTTCCTTGAATCCAAATTTCCTAAGCACCTCTTCTAGGAATTGTCTATCCACCATGTCATATGCCTTGAGAATATCTAGTTTGAGGATCATACATGGGTCTTTTGTTTTCCTGGCTAAGTGTAAGGTTTCATGAGCTGTTATGATGCCTTCAACTATTGAGCTCCCTGGGGAAAAGTAGCTTTGCTCCTCTAAGATTATCTGGCTTAGAATCCCTTTCAGTCTGTTGGCAATTATTTTAGTGACCACCTTGTAGATGGTGTTACAGAATGTAATTGGTTTGAAATCTCCCATTGTTTGTGGGTCTTTATTTTTGGGTATTAGGGCTAGGAAGGTGTGATTGATTGACCCTAACATCACCATTCTTCTTCTATATTCTTATGCCGCCAGTGTCAGATCATCACCCACTATATCCCAAATTTTTTGGAAAAAACCCATTGGGAAGCCATCCGGGCCTAGGGATTTTTCTGGATTGAGTTGGAAGGTTGGTTTCTTCACTTCTTCCTTACTAATTTTCTGGTAAAGGATCTTGTTTTTCTCTTCTGATATTATTATTGGGATGAAACTTAGGAGTTTCTCTCTTGCATTCTTGTTTTCCAAAGTTGATCTATTCAAAATTTCCTAGAAGAAGCCTACTACTTATTCAATAACTTCCTCCATTGTTTGGGTTTTTGATTCATCCTCCCTTCTAATTGATGTGATTCTATTCCTACTCCTATTTGTTACTAATGTTCTATGGAAATAATTTGTATTTATGTCTCCTTCATTTAGCCATGTCTCCCTTGACTTCTATTTCCAAAATCACTCTTCTCTTTTCAAAATCTTAGCCAATTCATCTTTCAGTGCTTTTTCTACTTAATAATCATCATTTCCCATTCCATTTGCTATGATGTGCTCATTGAGCACTTCCAGATCTTTCTCCACTCTCTCTTTTTCCTAGAATATATTTTTGAAGTGTGATTTATTCCATTCCTTCAGTTTGGTCTTCACAAAACTCAACATATTGTTGATGTTGTATAGGTGGGATTTATTTTCTATTCTTAATTCCCCCCACCATTCAACAACTAGGTCAGCCAAACCTTCATCTCTTAGCCACATCTTTTCAAATTTGAAAGGACTTCCTTTCAAAGCTATATCTGGTTGGATTGAGAGTTGGACAAGGAAGTGGTTTCAACCAGTGTAGGGAAAGATCATAGTTTCCTATAGGGAGTTTTCCCCACCCCAATCCCTAAAGAGGAGGAATCTATCCAATCTCTCTGCAATGCTTGTGAAATCTTTTCTCCTATTTGTCCAGGTGAAAATCCCATTTTTGGTTTGCATGTCTATTAGTTAATTTCCATCCACAAAATCTTGGAAGTCTTGTTGGATTCTTGTGGTTTTCCTTATTCCTCCCCTTTTTCTCCACTATTCATGATTACATTGAAGTCTGTAGCCAATATCCCCTTTTCTCCCTTGAGTTTTGCTATTTTCATGGATAGTTGCTACCATAGATTTCTTTTTTCTGCTATAGGAATGGGCCTGTACACATTAATTATCGTGAATTGTTCGTTATTTTGGAGCATCTTGCATCTTAGCATCATCCAATTTTTTCTCTCTTCTACCACCTCTCTAGATATTGTTAGTGTGTTCCACAACACCCCATGACCCCCTGAAGCACCCTCAACTCCAAAAAATTGCCCCTTCCATTGTCTCCACCATTTGAGTCTATTTTTTCTCTCTTCTAGATCTATTTTTGTTTCTTGTTATAGGAAGATGTATGATTTTGATTGGTCAACTTGGCACTTGATCAGGTGCCATTTGTTAGGGGCATTAATTCCCCTAACATTCCATGAAATGAACCTCATTTCCCCTGGGGAAGGATAACATCCTTCCTTTTTCTCAGTTTTGTTTGACCTGCCACATTTGCTACTATCTCCAACTTTGCTTTGTTTTTTTTGCACCCCCTTATTCCTTTCTTCTTTATACCAAGATTTTTTATTCTTGACTGAGTTTGTTCAAGAGCCCTTTCTTCCACTAATTCTCCCTTCTCTACCTCCTCTTGATCTTCTTCATTTGTTTATGTCTCTACTTCACTTTCATTTTCCTCAGCTTGTGGGGTCTCACCATCTCCTTCTTTTTTAGTTTGTGGAAAATCTCCCTAGTTTTTGTTTTCTACTCTTTTCTCCTCTTCCTTGTCTTCCATATTCTTTCCTTCCCCTACTAGATCCTTGCCTTGATTCAGGAATTCTTGCATCTTCTCCCTATGATCTCCTTGCTTTGGGCTATTTGTGCCGCTTGATATCTCTTCTAGCTAGAGGGTAATTTCTTTATGCAATTCCTTGGTTTTTTCCAAGAGAATGTTTAGGTCTCTTTCTGCCTAAGTTTCCCCTATGCCAAATTCTGAAGTTTGGCATGGTTCCCTCCTTGACTTCATGCAACTTTCATTCAGTTTCCTTTTTTTGGATCCTTCACCACCTACTTGACCTCTGCTGCTTTGACAGACTGCTCTCCAAATGTTCTCTAATATTTCTTCCTCTTTTTTTTCCCTTGGTGGGGTTCCTACTTATGTCATCTAACCTTTTCCAAGAGCACCCTACCCTTGTTGATTCCCTGAATAGGAATTTTCCTACATTTTCTCCTTCGCATGATTCCACTTTTTGAATCCAACTCCCATATTTTGATAGTATTTCTAGGTTTTTGTAGATTACCACTCCTTTTGCAACCTCCACTAGGATATTTTATTTTGCCTCTTTTTTGTGGTTAATGAAATCCTCATCAACTCTCAGAATTCCCCTAGGACATCTCCTATCTTTATCATGGCTTCCAAACTCCAATGCTCAAATGGAAGATCTACCAATTTGAGCCATGTAAGGGTCTTTTTAATAGTGTATTTCCAAGGATCAAAATTGGGTTTCCAATTTACACAATGAAAACTATGGCCCTTCAAGAACAAGGAGTTTCCATATACTATTTTATGCTTTAAATCCATGTCTACACATTCAATGAGGAAGAAAGAGTTCAGTAGTTTATGAATACTTACCCAGTCCTTGAAATTTTGTTGCCACCATTCCATGATTTTTGCCTAAGGAAATCCTGGACCACTCCATTTTGAAAATAAAGCTCTATCCTTTATCCTAGCCACCCTTGAATCTACTGCTTTCATTGGCATCATGAATATCTTGCTCCCCCATGGTTTGGGTTGTGCCTCTGATCCTCTCCCTCTCTTATTTCTTTGAAAAGCCTGCCCTCTGAATCCTCTGCTACCAAAATTCTTGTAATTCTTAGGGTTCTTTCTCCAATTTGATTGGTTCTCTTTCTTTCCACCTAGGGTTTTTTCTTCCCATCATGGTATGTTTGCTTCCCCATCTCCTAATTGGCCCTTGCATTTCGGCTCTTCAACTTCTACTCTCTGCTTGCCTTGTGCGAACCTCTGATCAATTTGATCCATGGCTTGTTGGTGAGGTCCTTCTTTTGGGGGCATCCTGCCCCTTCCTTTCCAAGGGTGGCTCATTCTCCTTGGGGGTTCTCCCACTTTTCTTCTCTAGTTCACTGAATATTTTGCTTTAGGTTTCTATTTTCCCATAACCACCCATGCCTGTGAATTGAAGCCTTGCCTCAGATGTTCCCCAATTTTATGTTTCCATTCCAATTACTTTTCCTTGGCCCTAGTTGACACAACCTTCCTTTTCTCGCCCTCTGGGGCCTTTCTCCAATCTGATTTTGATCTTTCATCAATCACACCTCCCACCTGCAACAACTTGGGTGGCATTAGTCCACCCATTCACCATTCGAGTAGACCCATTGTGGAATATGGCTCTTTTCTCCCAACCTATTCTCACCAACTGCTCCTATCTCTAATCGGTTGTCTTCCTCGACATCTCCTCACCTTCTTTCTCCCAAATCACCTGCTCTTTTTCACTCCTCGCCACCTTGTGCCATTTTTTCATATTATTATTATATTATATTATAATACAACCCACTCTCTCAATTCAAAATATTGTTTTTAATTATCCACTTTAATATCATATTGTCTAATTTTTATTTGTGTGACTAATTATTTAGTTGTGTTTTTTACTCGATGATCAAATTAGTCACTTTTGAGGATCAAATTAGTCATTTATAGTTGTGTTGCAAAAAATGAGTAGAATTTAGTCATCTTTAGTTGTTGTGACTACAAATTTTAGTCACGTAGTTATTTATTTGTCAAATTCTACTAGTGTTAGAACTCAGATGGCATGAATTTGTTGGTTCCTTTGTTTATACTCTTTGTGAAGGATAGGGCCACTTTCAGTTGGAATATGTGTGGAGGATCGTCAGTCTGTGGTTGGAGGTAAAATGCTTGGGTGATGCTCTCCCTCTTGCAGACGACAACATCGAGGCTTGTGAAACATAATCAATTTTTTTAGATATGGAAGACTTGACCTTGTATCTCTTATGTGTAATATAAAGTTGTATACTTGAAATGTTTTTCATGTATGAATTGTAAATAAAATATTATCTTACTTCTCAACTTGCATTTAATATATTTCTAATTCAAAAGTTACATTATACATTCATGTTTTGGTCATGTGCAATAAATGATTTAAGAAAGAATTTTTTTTGATATCCTATTTTTAAACATATGTTTATTTACTTCTATGATAAAAATATAAGTAAATTTATTGTATAGTATGAGTGGGTTTCTTACAAAATACTCTTAGATTTTTGCATCCCTACATTCCCCCATATTTTTTGTTTGTAATGGTCTCTTTTATAATACACAAAGTGTATCATCGTACCATTCACAATTGCCATAATATTCTTATTTAAGTTCTAGTATGTAATTTGTTTTCAACCATAAAATCTAATTATCATAATAATATTCTTATCAAAGTTCTAGTATGTAATTATAAAATCTAATTGCTATAGTATTCTTATTAAAGTTGCAGTATGTAATTTATTTAAAAAATATTTATTGAGAATATTTTGTAGACATTAAGAACACCATTTTAGTGACATTTTGTATTCTATAATTTTTTTATCAAATTAGATATTCATTCAAATAAATATGGTAATTGTTTATTTTTTATAGTCATCTAAAATATAAATTTTTAGTAGATTTATTTTTTTGTTATGAAAATTGTCATTAATCATTTCTAAAATATTTATTAACATTAATAGACATTCTACAATAATATCAAGAAGAATTCTTATATCATATTATATACATAAAAATTCAAAACATGGTCAAAAACTAAAATTAGAAAAGCACTTGAGCCTCAACTTCATTATTTGTTCCTTATCTAAGCCTATGAAGCCACTCTAAATAAAATCCATCATGATATCTCAAACTACAACCAACCTAAAGGATTTCCCCTAGAAACATCATCACAATTGAGCTTGCACCATCTAGTGGGAGGAGCTATTTATCTTATGCCTTTCCTCAGGTTTGAAGGTAGATTATCCCAACCAGCCAAGGGGACTTCCTTGTTGTGCTAATAAATTCATGCAATGACTACTGTCATGCCCAAAAAAAATTGCTAGGAAAACTCAACAATTTTTTTTTTCAAACACAATAATTAAGCTAGTTAATCTAAGGGCTTGAGACATTATGTTGAGATGCATACCTACAAGAAGTTGCTTCTAACTAAGTGTAATAGTTCTCTATATAAATTTATTTATAAATCACTCAAGATAATAACATTCTTACTTAATCTCAATTAAATTATAATCATAATATTATTATTCTTTTATAATAACCTAATAACCGAATTTAGTGGGAGACTTAAGAGTGACATAATTACTAAATCAATAAGCTCAAGATAAAATTATTATTGAACCACATTCTCAACACTAATCATAATATTATAATTGATCATTAATCCTCAATAAATTTGTCAATAATAAACCCACAATTGAATCCTCATTTACATATTATATCACCATTCCTTTATTGATAATAGTATTAACCTCTTTATTGATAATACCAACAATTATTCCTTATCAATCTTTTACATATTAATATAATTATTATTAATTTAATATTTTTATTTATGCTTAAGTATTAATAATATTATTACTCAAATAACACTAATAATAAATTTATTTGGTAGATGTGAACATATCATTTTTATTCTCCATTTACTATGGAAGAACATTATTATTAATAAACATTTCTTGAGGACTTCCTTGTTGTGACTAATAAATTCATGCATGACTACATACTTCTTTTATTGTGTTTATTGTCACATTATTTTGGCACATCTCAAACATGACCCTTGTGTTGAGATTGTGTAATTTTTTATTTTTTTATGTATGAGTTACAATAATAGTATAACAATGATTTTGTGATTCAAAGAAATTTTGTGATGTTGGTTTGACCAATATTTTTATTTATAATATCATTATTGTTATTTTATTATGTGTTTATTGTTTACATTATTTTTATTATGAGAAATTCATGTCACAACGATATGCACCTTACCCTATATTTGGAAGTGGGATTTGCACTAGGCCATGGATCTGAGGTAGAGATTCTTTGATGAATTTATTCATGTCAATTGATTCTTATGAAAAATTGGCCTCACTTTTATATAAAAATTATGTCAAACTTGTTTATGACATTCTACTTGGTCAAAGATGTAACTTATCTTAAATTTGACGATTCAATTATATATTGTTCTATATTTGTATTCAAGGAAATAATTCTAGGTGTATTGTAAACAATCTTTTAATTTTTATGCTCTCAAAAAATGCAATTTAATGATGTAATTTATCAATCAATATTTCATTGAGTAAACCATTATTATAAAAATTATTATTTTCTAAAAAGAGTTAATTAATTGTTATCTTGTAACATTACTAATTGTCATGAATTTTATTAGATTAATTATTGGGTTGAATTCAAATTTATTGATCATTCATTCTAAATTCTAATTGATACTCACTATGTACTTAACTATACTATATATTAACTATTAGGATCAAGTAATGTTGAAAATCCTAATCAAACCCTCATGGAACAACCACCTAACATAGAACCATCAAGAAGATTATTGAGCTGACATATACATAATTAGTCTATGTCCAACCTAACAAATATTCCACACAAATAATAAGCCTTACGTAGATTATAACCCTAAAGAAGACTCTACTTCATGGTCAACTATTCCTCTTCACCAAAAACCATATATAAATTCTTATCCTTCTAAAGATTCTATGGCAACATTGTCTAACCTTAGTAGTAAACCACAACTAATGGGTGTTTAAGCTAGACAAATTAGCCTAAAATTATCCCTTACTCCTAAAGAAGAATACAAGGAATATACAAAAGGAAAGGGATAAAGATTAAGAAAATGAATGAAAAGGTTGTCATGATCAAAGATTTACCAAGGTCAAAAGTAGAAAAGAAAAGAAAGTCTCAGTTAGAACTCAAGGCAAGAAAAGATGAGGAAATCATCAGCTATGAATCTGAAAAATGGCCTACACCTTAATCCTTTACTATCATAAATGAGGATTCAAAACTCTAGGGAAAATATGAATTTAGGTTGTATACAATCATAGAAAAAAATTTAGAAAATATGAGGTTCAAGGAAATTGGCTCATCCAATGGTATATTTCAACCCAAGAGAATTTAGATGATCTAACAATTGATGTATCAAAAACTCTTTCTATTTGTGATTCTGTAAAATCTAAAGTTAAGAAGATTGAAAATAACAATTATGCTTCTTATACAAAAATTAGTAGTTTATCACACAAAGCTAAAACTACAAAAAATAAAAAGAGTTGGTTAACTATTATCTTGTAGTATTACTAATTGTCATGAATGTAAGTGGATTGATTAATGGATCAGTTTCCAATTTATTGGCCATTCATTCTAAATTTGAACTAACATTCACTATCATCATTCACAATTAATTTAGACTTAATCAATTAATGCTACACTACCTATCATCACAATTATAAAGAAAAATGCAATCATAATTGAAACAGTAATGTAAATAATATCATTCTAAACTAACTAAATAGGGTTGGATAAGTATATTTCTCTATTGGATTATATTGCATGACACAATTATCATCCATATTCCTTAAAAAAATAGCATGCTTAATAGTTAAAGTACTTAATTCTCACTTAAGTAATCTAATGATATATAACCTTTTTTTTTGGTCTTGATTAACAAGAAAAATAATTAAATAAAAATGTTAAATACTTGATAAATAGTGTTTGCATGCTTAATAGTTAAAGTACTTAACTCTCACTTAAGTAATCTAATGATATATAACTTTTTTTTTGTCTTGATTAACAAGAAAAATAATTAAATAAAAATGTTAAATACATGATAAATAGTGTTTACATTTCAATATTATTGATATATTTTTATTGATCATTATTTAAAAGAAATTTTATGTCTTATTTTAAGATGTTCACAAAAATTAAATTTCAAAAATTATTTATGAAGAACTATTTTATTTTGTTTATTAAGAATTATTTATAATTATTTTTAAAATTTAAGAGTTATTTATAATTTTATTTTGGGGTGGGTGCATGAAGTTGGGTACCAATTTTGTGGCCACTTTCTAAAAAAAGTTAGAAAATTCTATAATGTGAGCACATTATAACACGCTTACATTATAGCACGTTAAAAGCAACAAAAAAAGTGAAAGTCTTCATTTTCACTTCAACTGTTTTCTTCTTCTGCCCGCAGCCAAAACCCCCAACTTTCATGCTCACATTCTAGGAGGAGGTATTGGGCAAAAATCTTCAACAAGAGTTGCTATTTCTTTGCAAGGATGGTGCCATGATGACGAAGAGGTGGGAGAGGTAAGTATTGTTTGTTGTTTGTTTTGAATTTCTTAGTTTTAGGTTGATTTTGTTAGTTTTAGGTTAAATTTGATATATAAATTTTTGAATTTGTAGGAGATGAAAATGAACCTGAAAACCCACAAAATACTCAACAAGAAGAGCAACCAAATCCTCAACAAGAAAATCAACCTCAACAACAACCTCCTCCACCAATCCCTCAACACCCTCCTGGCACTCAACAAAATTTAATGAGTGAGATTGAGAACAACAAAAAATAGATTGAGGATTTTATTAGTAGGTTGACTGATCCAAATGGTTCAACCACATAAAGAATGACCCTCAAAAATTCATTGAAAGATATGTTAAAAAATGTAGATTCAATTAGCAAAAAATAACTGGATGGCAAGATAGGAGATAGGCGACTAGGGAATATTATGCAGATAAACTATCATATAAACAAGTAAAGGATTTAAAAATTGCAAAAGGTTATTTGTGCTTATTATTCACTAACCCACACACAAATCAAAATCTTAACCTCAATGAAGAGGTTTCCTATTCATTGGTGCCACCACCAAGAGATTAGGAACCATTTTTATGATAGGTGGTACATGGTCTTTGATGACTGACTGTGCAACAATTGTGAAGTCCCCCAGTATTTTCTTAGGAAATTATACAATGAGTTCATATTGAAAAAAATCCCAAATTATTTTGATATGAGGGACTTCCAGGGGAGAGGTGGGGGGTCGGCTCAAGATAGGCCCGATGCGCAGTCAGATCCTACACGGCAAGGGAGACGAGCTCTCACTAGGCCGCCTCATGAGCACGTTGTTATGCTTGTAGTCGCAAAGGAGAGTGTGGACAAAGAGACATTGCAGGCGATCAACACTTTGACCCAGAGTGTCATCCATCATACTAGCCCTATTGTACAACGCCATCTAGGGGAGTCTTCGAGTGGTGGCCTTCGAACCCATGTGTGTCAATCTTACGGGGCGACTTGTTCATATGACCCCACCAACACTCAAGAGGTTGTTGCAAAGGATCCTTATGCAGCTACGGAGATGGAGAGGGCGGCTGACATTTTGCATGATGCATATGGAATTGATACTCAGGTAAAAGTTAGCATGTTCATTGAATTTAATTTATTAAATTTTGATTTTGAAATGCAAGATTAACTAATTTAGTTTTATGATTTTAATAAAATTGCAGGGTCATAGTGTTGAGACTGGATACACCGGCCCTCCACCTCCTTATTTCTACAGTACACCTATTAGTGGGTTATGTAACTAGTAAACAATTTTAAATTTATTACATGTTAATAGCATTGTTTTGCGAATAGTATTTTAATATGTGATTTTGGATGTTGAATAGGGTAATATTGGAGGTTTCGAGGGAACACCTCCCAGTGCCAGTGGATTTACTCAAACCTTCACGCAGGTAATAGAATAAAGAGTTTAACTAATGAATTATACTTAATAGATTTGTGTATTTTATATTCATATCATTGGTTATGTTGCATTGCACATCATTCAAACTCAAAGCATTATTCACATTCTATAACTAATAACTAGATGTTGATAGATGACAAAATTTCAACTACAATATAGTTGTTTAGAAATTCAACATAAGCAGTAATGCAATTTCTTCACATGGAGGCATGTGCTTGCAAAAGTGCACCTGCACAACAAACTATGGATGCTTGGAAAAAATCTATGAAACCATAATAGTAAGCAATAACATAGACAAGTTAGTTAGTAGTTTCAAAAAATGCCTCGAAGAAATGCGGTCTCATGGCACAATGGAATTTCATTCCATCACCATGAGACCACATTTCTTCGAGGCATTTCTTCAAAATTCTCACCACCTTTTCTATGATACCACATTTTTCATACATGTGCACCAAAGAATTTTATCAAACTACTCATGCTTCCTTGCTACTATGGCTAAAAGCCTAAAATAGGTGCTTTCCAACAAACTATGGATGCTTGGAAAAATATCTATCAAAGCATAATAGTAAGCAATAATATTGGTCATAGAGAAGGCAATGAACTTTTAAAAAAAATGCCTGAAATAAATGCATTCTTATGGTGATGAAATGCCATGATGTACATTTGTTTGTAATGGCATTCCATCACCATGAGACCCCATTTCTTTTGAGGAATTTTTTTAAACTATTCACTGCCTTCTCTATGCCACCATAGTTATCGTACATGTCTACGAAAGCATTTAATCAAACTTTTCAACGGCTTGCTGCTATGGGTAAAAGCCTAAAAACACGTCCTTTCGAACAAGATATGGATAGGGAAAATAGTAAGCATGATAATCATAAATATATAGTTTAATAAGTACTCAAAATTTTGTTCATTAGATCTCATACACTATAAGTCATGACGTGTCCATCGCTATTGTAACTTTTTTGTGATTAAATAATTTGTTGTTTTATTTTCAGATGTTGGTTGTGGAAACACCTCCAAATGTTACTAAGGCAATGGATATCAGTGTTTCATCCACTATACAATCCTCTATGGCTTTGACAGGGGAGGTATGAGGAAAATTACTAAATTTTAATTTACATTCGTTGTTATAGATGTTAGTTCGAGTGAAAAATCAAACCAAATTATTGATTTGTAGTCTAATTTCTATTTGGATGGTTTATACAGGGCTTGAGCACACCTCAGCATCGACATGCGAATATTTCCCTCAAGGAGAGTGATCGTGAGATGGTTGTAAGTGATTTTTTTTAAATATATCATTTTTTATAATGCAATTTCTATATATTAATGTCTTTACTTCTTATTATAATAGTTAAAACTTCACTAAGAACTTAACAGTAGTAGGAGGAGTAGCAGGAGCACTCCTCGAGTGTAGCAAAAATGAGTGACACACCTATCGCCATCCGATCGACCAACAAAGGGCAAGAGTTTATTTCGAGAGCCTGGAGAGCAATGACTTTTGATTCTAGAGCCCTTTGTTGTATGCCTACATGGTAGTTTTGTACATATTTTGTATTGGATATATTTGACATTGTATGCCTATATGGCATTCTCGTAAGCCTATATGGTTATTTTGTACCTATATTTTATACTTATATCAACATATATTGATGTATGCATACATGGCTATTTGATTGATACAAATATTTTGTATCGATGATGTCCATATTTACATGTTATAAATTCATGGTTCAATAGATGTGAGTTACGTGTATTCAAGTGTATACTTTACAACATACGTGTATACTCTGTGATTTACGTGTGTTCCAATGTATACTTTGCGACTTACGTGTTTTCATGTATATACCTTGTATTCATGCATATACTTTGTCTTAAGTTGTGTATACTATGTATTTGTATGTATACTTCAAGGAATATGTGTTTGTGACTACTTGTGCTTCCCTTATTCACATGTACATGCTTGACTTATTCGCGTGTATACTTATTAATTGGTTAGCCATGGCATTGATCATTGTTGTCCTTCATGGTTTGTCTTGAATAAATTAATTGATTGATGGTAAACAACTTTATATAAAAGAAAAAAACACATTTTCAATTGGTATTCTATGAAATGATTGATAAAAAGATTCCAATATATTTAATCCTTTGATTGGAACAACTCAATTAAGTAAAGGATACATAAGACTTTTCCTTTTAGATTAGCAATGCATGTAAGTTTCAAAAAGTATCCTTGATATTACAAAAATATATGTGTTTATATACTTCAATTGTGCACTCACCCTTTGGTTCTTTGAAAGAAAAATTTGCCTATGACATTGTTACACTGCACAGGTAAACTAGATTTTGTATTGTGGAGCTATATTAAGCTACCACTCTCAAGACCAATGTAACAATGATACAAAATAATGTTTGAGATTGCAAGAAGACATCAAAATGGCTAGTGTAATAAAGAAATTCTTATGATATGTGAAGAATGCTAATAACTCTACTCAGTTGGCTTCTTTTTTCAAAATCATACAAATTGAACCCTAGCATCAATAGACTTTGTATATCAAGCTACCACAATTCAAGTTTCAACGATGAATATTTATCATGCATGTTTTAAATGACATTCAATTTTATGGTGGTTTTGTTGTTTATATGATGTTATGTGATATTCTAATCCTAATGCATGCTTCTAGGCTGCATATATATTTATATTTTGTTTTTACATGATTTTTGTACCAATGAACTGAACCCCCCTTCAAAAAAATTTGGCCTAATTGGTGAATTGAACCCCCGAACTTGAACCTCAAAACCTATTCCAACACTCTTCATTCTTCCTGCACAAACTTAATTGACCACCAAATTATGTTGCCTCTTCACTTTACCCACTTTTACTCCCTCAAACATCCCCTTTTCATTCAAAACCCCTATTTTCCCAACTAGGGCATCATTCCATAACATACTTTTGACCTCCCCTATCCTTGCAGACCTTTTGAACATATCAAACTCCACAACCTCACCCTATTTCCAACCTATTCTAACTTATTTTCAATCAATTTATTTTTTTACCTCTTCTAGCCTTACTTTTAAGGGGCCTCAATTTTGAATTTTGAATAGGGGCAGCGTTAGTAATCTCTTCCAATGCCTTTCCCAATGCTATTTTCTTATTCCTACTCCCTATCCTGCTTACATTAGACCCATATCACCGAGACACAACCTGAACAATAGGTGAAATGGCCTATTTCAACATATTACACTTGAACCCTTAAGGGATCGATCTGGTTGAAAGTAGCTCAGAGTGATTTTGTGTGTTTGGGTGCGAACGAGGACCATGCCTAGCATAAACATACCTATTCAGACGCGTTGGAATAGTTTGTTTGGTCACACGAGTTGCAGAACAAAAGTTGCACTAGTTTGCAACTTTCCACTACTTGCATTTGACACTTTTTCCATCAACTGAAAACTGGACACCACGATAAAACCACTCTGAGATAACAAAAACTGAGAAAGGTTATTGTAGAAGGGTCCAACACGATCCCATAGGATTAGACAATAAGTTTCTAAGTGTCACAGTATCTGAGTAATAGCATGTTGAAATTTGAAACCATTTTGCGCTTTGGACCCTTAAGGAATCGATTCAGTTGAACGTAGCTCAGAGCAATTCCACGTGTTTGGGTGTCAAAGAGGACCATTCCTAGCATAAAAATACCTATTCGGATGCATTGGAATAGTTTGTTTGGTCACACGAGTTACAGAACGAAAGTTGCACCACTTTGCAACTTTCCACTACTTGCATTTGACACTTTTTCCATCAATTGAAAACTAGACACCACAAGGAAACCACTCCAAAATAACAAAAAATGAGAGAGATTATTGTAGAGGGGCCCAACATAATCCCATAGGATCAGACGAGAAGTTTCTAATCATCACGGTATCCAAGTAACAACATGTTAAAGTTTGCAGCCATTTTGCACTTTGGACCCTTAAGGGATCGATCCAGTTGAACGTAGCTTAGAGCGATTCCGTGTGTTTGGGTGTGAAAGAGGACCATTCTTAGCGTAAACATATCTATTCAAATGTGTTGGAATTGTTCGTTTGGTCACATGAGTTGTAAAATGAAAGTTGCACCACTTTGCAACTTTCCACTACTTCCATTTGACATTTTTTCCATCAACTGAAAATTGGACACCACAAGAAAACCACTCTAAGATTAAAAAAAATGAGAGATTATTATAGAGGGTCCCAATACGATCCCATAGGATTATACAAGAATTTTCTAAGCATCGCAGTATCCAAGTAACAGTGTCATGAAGTTTGCAGTCATTTTACACTTTGGACCCTTAAAAGATCGATCTAGTTGAACGTAGCTCAAAGAGATTCCACGTCTTTGGGTGTGAAAGAGGACCATACCTAGTGTAAAAATACCTATTTGAACATGTTGGAACAGTTTTTTTGGTCACACAAGTTGCATAACGAAATTTGCACCAGTTTGCAACTTTCCACTACTTGCATTTGACACTTTTTCCATCAACTGAAAACTAGACACCATGGGAAAACCACTCCGAGATAACAAAAATTGAGAGAGGTTATATTAGAGGGCCCCAACAAAATCTTATATAATCAAACAAAAATTTTCTAAGTGTCATGGTATCCGAGTAACAACATGTTGAAGTTTGCAGCCATTTTGCACTTTGGACCCTTAAGGAATCAATAAGGTTGAACATAGCTCAGAGTGATTCTGCGTGTTTGGGTGTGAAAGAGGACCATTCCTAGTGTAAACATACCTATTCAAATGCATTGGAACAGTTTGTTTGGTCACACGAGTTGCAGAACGAAAATTGCACCACTTTACAACTTTCCACTACTTGTATTTGACACTTTTTCCATCAACTAAAAACTGGACACCACAGGAAAACCACTCTGAGATAACAAAAACCGAGAGAGGTTATTGCATAGGGGCCCAAAATGATCTCATAGGATTAGACAATAAGTTTCTAAGTGTCACGGTATCTGAGTCAACATGTTGAAGTTTGCAGCCATTTTGCACTTTGGACCCTTAAGGAATCGATTCGGTTGAACATAGCTCAGAGCGATTCCACATGTTTGGGTACAAAAGAGGACCATTCCTAGCATTTCTTAGGTTCTCAAACCTTCAAAACATCATGACCTCCCATAGATATTCTTCCAAACCCTAGGCCTAAGCCCTCATTCACATACATTTTTGTTCACAAAACTCACTATAGCAGCAGGTTTATTACTCCTATTTCTTTCCTAGCACTCAAATCATGCATCCTACACTTAAATTAGACATCATAGGGTCCCTTAGACAAGTTACAAGTCGGGAAAAAACATGAAAACATAGAAAATTGTTGCTAAACTTGAGATTTCAATGTATTTTCTTCTCAAAAACTCTAAATCAAACTTACATTATGTTTCTACATGCCATTTGAAGGCTTCTTCTTCACATCCCACTGACCAACTACCTTGCAACTAAATTTCAAACCTTTAATGATTTTTGAAGGCCAAGTTTACATCATTTACACATGATATAACAACAATATTACTCAAATTGTAAGTTTTCACCCCTAACACCTATAACTCACTAAAACCACACCAATGGCTTGAAATGAGCCTTATTACATCCACAAAACACTAATCTTGCACACTTTACATGTAAATTCAAAAACTTACCTTCAAAGGCTACAAAGATACTTTAGTGCAAGATCACCATTTTTCACATTTTAACACCTAAACTCAAAAACTCAACCTAAGACATGCTTAGTGATCTTGATTGACCTTATTAAAAAAAAAAACATGCTCAAAGACTCACCCACCCACCTATTAACCTCCTAATTACCATCAAATAATCAAATAAGGAGGATGAGGTGTAGGTGCTCCTGCACAAGGGTTGTAAAAGTGTATTAAAGAGGGATACCAACGGTCACCTCTTTCAAATGTTATTTTTTGAAGTTGAAGTGGTTCATTTTAGGAGGGAAGCATTATCAAATGCCATGAGAAAATTGAATGGAGGATGATCCTTGGATTGGGTGTCAAACCAAATGAGGAAATGTTGAGATTTCCTTAAGAAAAATGAGGTTTTGGTTAGTGAAATTGAGTTTCTGAGTTAGGCAGTGTTATTTTATGTTAGATTGAGCATGAGAAGGATATTTTAGACTTGTTTGAATAGTTTTCAAGTTTTGGAGTGTTTGGCAAGTTCTACTTTCAATAAAACCTAGGGTTTCTAAGCCTAAGGAGAGGGTTTTATGGTTTGGGTGGTAAATGATTGAATGTCTACAATCTAACACTGTAATATGAAGTTTTGATAGATATAAAGTGTTTTACCAAGGTTTCAAGAGATTTGGACAAGTTTTTAAGGTGGTCCCTTTGCAAAAGTGGGCTAATTTGGGCCCTTAAAAGCACAAAAAATTTGATTTGTGTAGTTTGGTACAAAACAAGCATTGGTGATTGTTGGATATGTTGAAAGGCTCTGTAATGGGTCCCTGATGTGTGTTGTGTTGTGATTTGAAAGGTTGTGTGAGTGGAATTATACTTGATTGAGTGACTTTGATATGCTACAAGGAATAGTGTGAATATGCTGAATGAAGAGCACCTGATGAAAACGTAAATTGAAAATTGTGTTTGTAGATTGGAGTTGTGTTTTTGTGTGTTGCAGGCCTCCCCCTACTACATTATGAGTATATTCCAAGTTTTTAGAGACAAGTATGGAAAATTTGGTAGCATAGACAAGGCAATCAACTAGTTTGTATAATTGTTTGACAAAATACCCCAATGAAAGCTTTGGAAGCATACACAAAGTAAGTCAATTGTTAAATAAAAAAATGCCTCAAAGAGATGTGGTTTAAAAATGTAATTGGAAAGTGTATAGAATTTTGTAATTTAAAATGTCCATTGACAACCTAAGGTTGTAACATGACAAACAAACAATGATCAACATGGAATATGCAAAACAACAAAAATGAAAGCAAGCCATAATAGAATGAAAAAAAATGTACAAAGACTTCACATGTACCTAAAAAACCAAAGTTTCAAATGGAGGAGTTCTACCCAATTGTGTAGCCTTTGGTTCTTCTTTCCTCAAACTCCTCAACAATTTGACTTTTTCAAAAGCTTGTTCCCCTCCAAACTTCAATTTTATATCAGTTATCACTAGAATTCAAAATTGAATTGATATTATATGTCTTTCAACATGAAAACTCTGTTATTTCATGCAAAAGTAGTGGAAAGATCATGAAAAAGGCGGTGGAATCTAAAAAAAATGCATGGACACTTCACTCAATCATCAAAAAGCTACTTTTTGTCAAAGCACACGCAAAACCAAGAGAATATGCAGAATGTGGGCCGACATCAAGGGTATATTTTGTTTTTTACCATTTTTAGTGCAAGCTATAACACGCTCGTGTTATAACACAAGCACGCTATCTCTTCTTAGAATGGCTATGTCTCTACTTCTTACAACTACGCTCAAGTTATCATAAAGTTGGTTTTTTATATACATTTATTTTATCTATTTGTCTATACTCTCTCCCACTCTCTCACACCCTCTCTTACACCCTCTCTGATCCTCTCCCACTCTCTCCCTCCCTATCTCCATCTCTCCCACCCTCTGCCACCCTCTTCCACCTTCTCCCACTCTCTCTCCCACTCTCCCACTCCCTATCTCCCACTCTCCCACACTCTCTCTGACCCTCTCCCACCCTCTCTCACTCTCTCCCACTCTCTCCCACTCTCCACCCTCCTATCACTCTCTCCCACTCTCTCTCCGGCCCCTCCAACCCTCTCTCCCACTCCCCCTCCCTCCCTATCTCCCACTTCCCACTCCCCCTCTCACACTCTCTCCAACCCTCCTCCACTCTTCCTCTCTCCTCCCACCCTCCTCTCTCTCTCACCCTCTCTCACCCTCTCTCCCACTCTCTTCCTCTCTCCCTCCCACCCTCTCGCCCCCTCTCTCACCCTCTCTCACCCTCTCCCACTCTCTCCAACCCTCTATCACTCTCTCCCACCCTCTCCCACTCTCTCCCACCCTCTCTCCCACTCTCTGCCACCCTATCCCACCATCTATCACCCTCTCCCACCATCTCCCACCCTCTCCCACTCTCTCCAACCCTCTATCACTCTCTCCCACCCTCTATCACTCTCTCCCACTCTCCTACACTCTCTCCCACCCTCTC
>VDFB02274456.1:45993-172351 GCA_007258455.2 Sequoia sempervirens | reverse complement strand
AAGGGTGGGAGAGAGGGAGATAGGGAGGGAGAGAGTGGGAGAGGATCAGAGAGGGTGTAAGAGAGGGTGTGAGAGAGTGGGAGAGAGTATAGACAAAGAGATAAAATAAATGTATAAAAAAACCAACTTTATGATAACTCGAGCACAATTTTAAGAAGTAGAGACATATCCGTTCTAAGAAGAGATAACGTGCTCACGTTATATTCTCTTGGTTTTGCGCGTGCTCTGACAAAAAGTTGCTTTTTGATGATTGAGTGAAGTGTCCATGCATTGTTTTTAGATTCCACCGCCTTTTTCATGATCTTTCCATTACTTTTGCATGAAATAGCAGAGTTTTCATGTTGAAAGACATATAATATCAATTCAATTTTGAATTGTAGTGATAACTAATATAAATTGAAGTTTGGAGGGGAACAAGCTTTTGAAAAAGTCAAATTGTTGAGGAGTTTGAGGAAAGAAGAACGAAAGGCTACACAATTGGGTAGAACTCCTCCATTTGAAACTCTGGTTTTTTAGGTATGTGAAGTCTTTGTACATTTTTTTTCATTCTATTATGGCTTGCTTTCATTTTTGTTGTTTTGCATATTCCATGTTGATCATTGTTTGTTTGTCATGTTACAACCTTAGGTTGTCAATGTACATTTTAAATTAAAAAATTCTATACACTTTCCAATTACATTTTTAAACCACATCTCTTTGAGGCATTTTGTTATTTGACAATTGACTTACTTTGTGTATGCTTCCAAAGCTTTCATTGAGGTATTTTGTCAAACAGTTATACAAATTAGTTGATTGCCTTGTCTATGCTACCAAAATTTCCATACTTGTCTCTAAAAATTTGGAATATACTCCTAATGCAGTAGGGGGAGGCCTGCAACACACAAACACACAACTCCAATCTACAAAAACAATTTTCAATTTACGTTTTCATCAGGACCTCTTCATTTAGCATATTCACACTGTTCCTTGTAGCATATCAAAGTCACTCATTCAGGTATGATTCCACTCACACAACCTTTCAACTCACAACACAACACACATCAGGGACCCATTACAGAGCCTTTCAACATATCCAACAATCACCAATGCTTGTTTTGTACCAAACTACACAAATCAAGTTTTTTGTGCTTTTAAAGGCCCAAATTAGCCCACTTTTACAAAGGGACCACCTTCAAAACTTGTCCAAATCTCTTGAAACCTTGGTACAACACTTTATATCTATCAAAACTTCAAATTACAGTGTTAGATTGTAGACATTCAATCATTTACCACCCAAACCATAAAACCCTCTCCCTAGGCTTAGAAACCTTAGGTTTTATTGAAAGTAGCACTTGCCAAACACTCCAAAACTTGACAACTATTCAAACAAGTATAAAATACCCTTCTCATGCTCAATCTAACATAAAATAACACTGCCTAACTTAGAAACTCAATTTCACTAACCAAAACCCTTATTTTTCTTAAAGAAATCTCAACATTTCCTCATTTGGTTTGATGCCCAATCCAAGGATCATCCTCCATTCAAGTTTATCATGGACTTTGATAATGTTTCCATCCTAAAAAAACCCCTTCAACTTCAAAAAATAACATTTGAAAGAGGTGACCGTTGGTATCCCTCTTTAATACACTTTTACAACCCTTGTGCAGGAGCACCTACACCTCATCCTCCTTATTTGATCATTTGATGGTAATTAGGAGGTTAATAGGTAGGTGGATGAGTATTTGAGCATGTTTTGTTTTGAATAAGGTCAATCAAGATCACTAATCATGTCTTAGGTTGAGTTTTTGAGTTTAGGTGTTAAAACGTGAAAAATGGTGATGCTGCACTAAAGTATCTTTGTAGCCTTTGAAGGTAAGTTTTTGAATTTACATGTAAAGTGTGCAAGATTAGTGTTTTGTGGATGTAATAAGGCTCATTTCAAGCCATTGGTGTGGTTTTAGTGAGTTATAGGTGTTAGGGGTGTAAACTTACAATATGAGTAATATTGTTGTTATATCATGTGTAAATGATGTAAACTTGGCCTTCAACAGTCATTAAAGGTTTGAAATTTAGTTGCAAGATAGTTTGTTGGTGGGATGTGAAGAAGAAACCTTTAAATGGCATGTAGACACAAAATGTAAGTTAGATTTAGAGTTTTTGAGAAAAAAAATACATTGAAATCTCAAGTTTAGCAACAATTTTCTGTGTTTTCATGTTTTTTCCTAACCTGTAACTTGTCTAAGGGACCCTATGATGTCTGATTTAAGTGTAGGATGCATGATTTGAGTGCTAGGAAAGAAATAGGAGTAATAAACCTGCTGCTATAGTGAGTTTTGTGAACAAAAATACATGTGAATGAGGGCTTAGGCCTAGGGTTTGGAAGAATCTCTATGGGAGGTCATGATGTTTTGAAGGTTTGGGAACCTAAGAAATGCTAGGCATGGTCCTCTTTTGTACCCAAACACACAGAATCGCTCCGAGCTATGTTCAACTGAATCGATTCCTTAAGGGTCCAAAGTGCAAAATGGCTGCAAACTTCAACATGTTGTTACTCGTATACCGTGACACTTAGAAACTTATCATCTAATCCTATGGGATCATGTTGGGCCCCTATGCAATAACCTCTCTTGGTTTTTGTTATCTCAAAGTGGTTTTCTTGTGGTGTCCAGTTTTTAGTTGATGGAAAACGTGTCAAATGCAAGTAGTGGAAAGTTGTAAAGTGGTGCAACTTTCGTTCTGCAACTCGTGTGACCAAATGAACTGTTCCAATGCATCTGAATATGTATGTTTACACTAGGCATGGTCCTCTTTCACACCCAAACACGTAGAATCGCTCTGAGCTATGTTCAACCTTATCGATTCCTTAAGGGTCCAGAGTGCAAAATGGTTGAAAAATTCAACATGTTACTCGGATACCATGACACTTAGAAACTTCTCATTTCATTATATGGTATTTTTTGGGCCTCTCTGCAATAACCTCTCTCGGTTTTTGTTATCTCGGAGTGGTTTTCCCGTGGTGTCTAGTTTTCAGTTGATGGAAAAAGTGTCAAATGCAAGTAGTGGAAAGTTGCAAAGTGGTGCAAATTTCATTCTGCAACTCGTGTGACCAAATGAACTGTTCCAACACATTCAAATAGGTATTTTTACACTAGGAATAGTCCTCTTTCACACCCAAACACGTGGAATCTCTTCGAGCTACATTCAACTAGATCGATCCTTCAAGGGTCTAAAGTGCAAAATGGCTGCAAACTTTAGCACACTGTTACTCGGATACTATGATGCTTAGAAAATTCTCGTCTAATCCTATGGGATCGTATTGGGCCCCTCTATAATAACCTCTCTCATTTTTTGTTATCTCAGAGTGGTTTTATTGTGGTGTCCAATTTTCAGTTGATGGAAAAAGTGTCAAATGGAAGTAGTGGAAAGTTGCAAAGTGGTGCAACTTTCATTTTGCAACTCGTGTGACCAAATGAACAATTCCAACACATCCGAATAGGTATTTTTACGCTAGGCATGGTCCTCTTTCACACCCAAACACACGGAATTGCTCTGAGCTACGTTCAACTGGATCGATCCCTTAAGGGTCCAAAGTGCAAAATAGTTGCAAACTTCAGCATGTTGTTACTTGGATACCATGATGCTTAGAAACTTCTCGTATGATCCTATGGGATTATGTTGGGATCCTCTACAATAACCTCTCTTAGTTTTTGTTATCTCAGAGTGGTTTCCTTGTGGTTTCTAGTTTTCAATTGATGGAAAAAGTGTCAAATGCAAGTAGTGGAAAGTTGCAAAGTGGTGCAACTTTCGTTTTGTAACTCATGTGACCAAACGAACTTTTCCAACACGTCTGAATAGGTATTTTTATGCTAGGAATGGTCCTCTTTCACACCCAAACATGTGGAATCACTCTGAGCTACGTTCAACCGAATAGATCCATTAAGGGTCCAAAGCGCAAAATGGTTGCAAACTTCAACATGCTATTACTCAGATACCGTGACACTTAGAAACTTCTTGTCTAATCCTATGGGATCAGGTTGGACCCTTCTACAATAACCTTTCTCAGTTTTTGTTATCTCAGAGTGGTTTTCCCATGGTGTCCAGTTTTCAGTTGATGGAAAAAATGTCAAATGCAAGTAGTGGAAAGTTGCAAACTGGTGCAAATTTTGTTCTGCAACTCGTGTGACCAAACATACTGTTCCAATGCATCTGAATAGGTATGTTTATGCTAGACATGGTCCTCTTTCGCACCCAAACACACAAAGTCACTCTGAGCTACTTTCAATCGGATCGATCCCTTAAGGGTTCAAGTGTAATATGTTGAAATAGGCCATTTCACCTATTGTTGAGGTTGTGTCTCAGTGATATGGGTGTGATGTAAGTAGGATAGGGAGTAGGAGTAAGAAAATAGCATTGGGAAAGGAATTGGAAGAGATTACTAACGCTGCCCCTGTTCAAAATTCAAAATTGAGGCCCCTTAAAAGCAAGGCTAGAAGAGGTGAAAAGAAGAAATTGCTTGAAAATAAGTTAGAATAGGTTGGAAATAGGGTGAGGTTGTGGAGTTTGATATGTTCAAAAGGTCTGCAAGGATAGGGGAGGTCAAAAGTATGTTATGGAATGATGCCCTAGTTGGGAAAATAGGGGTTTTGAATGAAAAAGGGATGTTTGAGGGAGTAAAAGTGGGTAAAGTGAAGAGGCAACATAATTTGGTGGTCAATTAAGTTTGTACAGGAAGAATGAAGAGTGTTAGAATAGGTTTTGAGGTTCGGGTTTGAGGGTTCAGTTTGCCAATTAGGCCAATTTTTTTTGAAGGGGGGTTCGGTTCGTTTTGGGTTCGTTGGTACAAAAATTATGTAAAAACATAATATAAATATATATGCAGCCTAGAAGCATGCATTATGATTAGAATATCACATAACATCATATAAACAACAAAACCACCATAAACTTGAATGTCATTTAAAAAATGCATGATAAATATTCATCGTTGAAACTTGATTGTGGTAGCTTGATCTACAAAGTCTATTGATGCTAGGGTTCAATTTGTATGATTTTTAAAAAAGAAGCCAACTGAGTAGAGTTATTAGCATTCTTCATAGATCATAAGAATTTGTTTAGTACACTAGCCATTTTGATGTCTTCTTGCAATCTCAAACATTATTTTGTATCATTGTTACATTGGTCTTGAGAGTGGTAGCTTAATATAGCTCCACAATACAAAATCTGGTTTACTTGTGCAGTGTAACAATGGCATAGGCAAATTTTTATTTCAAAGAACCAAAGGGTGAGTGCACAATTGAAGTATATAAACACATATCTTTTTGTAATATCAAGGATACTTTTTGAAACTTCCATGCATTGCTAATCTAAAAGGAAAATTCTTATGTATCCTTTACTTAATTGAGTTGTTCCAATCAAAGGATTAAATATATTGGAATCCTTTTATCAATCATTTCATAGAATACCAATTGAAAACGTGTTTTTTTCTTCTAGATAAAGTTGTTTACCATCAATCAATTAATTTATTAAAGACAAACCATGAAGGACAACAATGATCAATGCTATGGCTAACCAATTAATAAGTATACACATGAATAAGTCAAGCATGTACATGTGAATAAGGGAAGCACAAGTAGTCACAAACACATATTCCTTGAAGTATACACACGAATACATAGTATACACAACTTAAGACAAAGTATATGCACGAATACAAGGTATATGCATGAAAACACATGAGTCACAAAGTATACATTGGAACACACGTAAATCATAGAGTATAAATGTATGTTGTAAAGTATACACTTGAATACACGTAACTCATATCTATTGAACCATGAATTTATAACATGCAAATATGGACATCATCGATACAAAAGATTTGTATTAATCAAATAGCCATGTACGCATACACCAATATATGTTGTTATAAGTCTAAAATATAGGTACAAAATAGCCATATAGGCTTACGAGAATGCCATATAGGCATACAATGTCAAATATATCCAATACAAAATATGTACAAAACTGCCATGTAGGCATACAACAAATGACTCTAGAATCAAAAGTCATTGCTCTCCAGGCTCTCGAAATAAACTCTTGCCCTTTGTTGGTCAATCGGATGGCGATAGGTCTGTCACTCATTTCTGTTGCACTCGAGGAGTGCTCTTACTGCTCCTCCTACTACTGTTAAGTTCTTGGTGAAGTTTTAACTGTTACAATAAGAAGTAAAGACATTAATATATAGAAATTACATTATAAAAATTGATATGTTTAAAAAAAAATCACTTACAGCCATCTCACGATCACTCTCCTAGAGGGAAATATTCACATGCTGATGCTGAGGCATGCTCAATCCCTGTATAAACCATCCAAATAGAAATTAGACTGCAAATCAATAATTTGGTTTGATTTTTCACTCGAACTAACATCTATAACAATGAATGTAAATTGAAATTTAGTAATTTGCCTCATACCTCCCCTATTAGAGCCATCGAGGATTGTATAGCGGATGAAATGCCGATATCCATTGCCTTCATAACATTTGGAGGTGTTTTCACAACCAACATCTGAAAATAAAATAACAAATTATTTAATCACAAAAATGTTACAATAGCGATGGACACGTCATGACTTATAGTGTATGAGATCTAATGAACAAAATTTTGAGTACTTATTAAACTATATATTTCTGATTGTCATGCTTACTATTTTCCCTATCCATATCTTGTTTGAAAGGACATGTTTTTAGGCTTTTACCTATAGCAGCAAGTCGTTGAATTGTTTGATTAAATGCTTTCGTAGACATGTACGATAACTATGGTGGCATAGAGAAGGCAGTGAACAGTTTTAAAAAATTCCTCAAAAGAAATGGGGTCTCGTGGTGATGGAATGCCATTACAAACAAATGCACGTCATGGCATTCCATCACCATAAGAATGCATTTATTTCAGGCATTTAAAAAAAAAGTTCATTTCCTTCTCTATGACCAATATTATTGTTTACTATTATGCTTTGATAGATATTTTTCCAAGCATCCATAGTTTGTTGGAAAGCACCTATTTTAGGTTTTTAGCCATAGTAGCAAGGAAGCATGAGTAGTTTGATAAAATTCTTTGGTGTACATTTATGAAAAATGTGGTATCATAGAAAAGGTGGTGAGCATTTTGAAGAAATGCCTCGAAGAAATGTGGTCTCATGGTGATGGAATGGAATTCCATTGTGCCATGAGACTGCATTTATTCGACGCATTTTTTGAAACTACTAACTACCTTGTCTATGTTATTGCTTACTATTATGGTTTCATAGATTTTTTCCAAGCATCCATAGTTTGTTGTGTAGGTGCACCTTTGCAAGCACATGCCTCCATGTGAAGAAATTGCATTACTGCTTATGTTGAATTTCTAAACAACTATATCGTAGTTGAAATTTTGTCATCTATCAACATCTAGTTATTAGTTGTAGAATGTGAAGTAATGCTTTGAGTTTGAATGATGTGCAATGCAACATAACCAACTATATGAATATAAACTACACAAATCTATTAAATACAATTCATTAGTTAAACTCTTTATTCTATTACCTGCGTGAAGGTTTGAGTAAATCCACTAGCACTGGGAGGTGTTCCCTCGAAACCTCCAATATTACCCTATTCAACATCCAAAATCACATATTAAAATACCATTCGTAAAACAATGCTATTAACATGTAATAAATTTAAATTTTTTTACTAGTTACATACCCCACTGATAGGTGTACTATATAAATAAGGAGGTGGAGGGCCGGTGTATCCAGTCTCAACACTATGACCCTACAATTTTATTAAAATCATAAAACTAAATTAGTTAATCTTGCATTTCAAAATCAAAATTTAATAAATTAAATTCAATGAACATGCTAACTTTTACCTGAGTATCAATTTCATACGCATCATGAAAAATGTCAGCTGCCCTCTCCATCTCCGTAGCTGCATAAGGATCCTTCGCAACAACCTCCTGAGTGCTGGTGGGGTCATATGAACAAGTCGCCCCGCAAGATTGACACACATGGGTTCGAAGGCCACCACTCGAAGACTCCCCTGGATGGCATTGTACAATAGGGCTAGTATGATGGATGACACTCTGGGTCAAAGTGTTGATCGTTTGCAATGTCTCTATGCCCACACTCTCCTTTGTGACTACAAGTATAACAACGTGCTCACGAGGCGGCCTAGCAAGAGCTTGTCTCCCTTTCCGCGTAGGATCTGACTGTGCATCGAGCCTATCTTGAGCTGACCCCCCACCTCTCCCCTAGAAGTCCCTCATATCAAGATAATTTGGGATTTTGTTCAATATGAACTCATTGTATAATTTCCTAAGAAAATACTGGGGGACTTCACAATTGTTGCACAGTCGGTCATCAAAGACCATGTACCACCTATTATAAAAATAGTTCTAATCTCTTGGTGGTGGCACCAATGAATAGGAAACCTTGTCGCATTGAGGCTAAGATTTTGATTTGTGCGTGGGTCAGTGAATAATAAGAACAAATCACCTTTTGTAATTTTTAAATCCTTTACTTGTTTATATGATAGTTTATCTGCATAATATTCCCTAGCTGCCTATCTCCTATCTTGCCATCCAGTTATTTGTTTGCTAATTGAATCTACATTTTTTAACATATCTTTCAATGAATTTGTGAGGGTCATTCTTTTTGTGGTTGAACCATTTGGATCACTCAACCTACTAATAAAATCCTCAATCTATTTTTTCTTGTTCTCAATCTCACTCATTAAATTTTGTTGAGTGTCAGGAGGGTGTTGAGGGATTGGTGGAGGAGGTTGTTGTTGAGGTTGATTTTCTTGTTGAGGATTTTGTTCTTCAGGATTTGGTTGCTCTTCCTGTTGAGGATTTTGTGGGTTTTCAGGTTCATTTTCATCTCCTACAAATTCAAAAAATTATATATCAAATTTAACCTAAAACTAACAAAATCAACCTAAAACTAAGAAATTCAAAACAAACAACAAACAATACTTACCTCTCCCACCTCTTCGTCATCGTGGCACCATCCTTGCAAAGAAATAGCAACTCTTTTTAAAGATTTGTGCCCAATACCTCCTCCTAGAATGTGAATGCGAAAGTTGGGGGTTTTGGCTACGGGCAGAAGAAGAAAATAGTCGAAGTGAAAATGAAGACTTTCACTTTTTTTTTGCTTTTAACGTGCTATAACGCAAGCGCATTATAATGCGCTCACATTATAGTATTTTCAAACTTTTTTTAGAAAGTGGCCACGAAATTGGTACCCAACTTCATGCACCCGCCCCAAAATAAAATTATAAATAACTCTTAAATTTTAAAAATAATTAAAAATAATTCTTAATAAACAAAATAAAATAGTTCTTCATAAATAATTTTTGAAATTTTTGAAATTTAATTTTTGTGATCTTAAAATAAGACATAAAATTTCTTTTAAATAATGATCAATAAAAATATATCATAATATTGAAATGTAAACACTATTTATCAAGTATTTAACATTTTTATTTAATTATTTTTCTTGTTAATCAAGACAAAAAAAAGTTATATATCATTAGATTACTTAAGTGAGAATTAAGTACTTTAACTATTAAGCATGCTATTTTTTTAAGGAATATGGATGATAACTGTGTCATGCAATATAATCTTGAATACCTAATCAATTATGGTTGTGATAATCCAATAGAGAAATATACTTATCCAACCCTATTTAGTTAGTTTAGAATGATATTATTTACATTACTATTTCAATTATGATTGTATTTTTCTTTATAATTGTGATGATAGGTAGTGTAGCATTAATTGATTAAGTCTAAATTAATATATGTTATTAATTTTATATGTTTTGAGTTTGATTTGGTTCACCACTTATTAAATGAACATTGCAATGATAATATTACTTTATCCTAAGATTTAATAAATATAGTTTAGTTAAGTACATAGTGAATGTTAGTTCAAATTTAGAATGAATGGCCAATAAATTTGAAACTGATCCAATAATCAAACCACTAACATTCATGACAATTAGTAATACTACAAGATAATAGTTAACCAACTCTTTTTATTTTTTTTAGTTTTGGCTTTGTGTGATAAACTACTAATTTCTGTATAAGAAGCATAATTGTTATTTTCAATCTTCTCAACCTTAGATTTTACAGAATCACAAATAGAAAGAGTTTTTGATACATCAATTGTTAGATCATCTAAATTCTCTTGGGTTGAAATATACCATTGGATGAGCCAATTTCCTTGAGCCTCATATTTTCTAAGATTGTATGCAACCTAAATTCATATTTTCCCTAAAGTTTTGAATCCTCATTTATGATAATAAAGGATTAAGGTGTAGGCCATTTTCCAGATTCATAGATGATGATTTCCTCATCTTTTCTTGCCTTGAGTTCTAACTGAGACTTTCTTTTCTTTTCTACTTTTGACCTTGGTAAATATTTTATCATGACAACCTTTTCATTCATTTTCTTAATCTTTATCCCTTTCCTTTTGTATATTCCTTGTCTTCTTCTTTAGGAGTAAGGGATAATTTTAGGCTAATTTGTCTAGCTTAAACACCCATTAGTCATGGTTTACTACTAAGGTTAGACAATGTTGCCATAGAATCTTTAGAAGGATAAGAATTTATATATGGTTGTTGGTGAAGAGGAATAGTTGACCATGAAGTAGAGGCTTCTTTAGGGTTATAATCTACATAAGGCTTATTATTTGTGTGGAATATTTTCTAGGTTGGACATAGAATAATTGTGTATATGTCAGCTCAATAATCTTCTTGATGGTTCTATGTTAGGTGGTTGTTCCATGAGGGTTTGATTAAGATTTATCAACATTACTTGATCCTAATAGTTAATATATAGTATAGTTAAGTACATAGTGAGTATCAATTAGAATTTAGAATGAATGATCAATAAATTTGAATTCAACCCAATAATTAATCTAATAAAATTCATGACAATTAGTAATGTTACAAGATAACAATTAATTAACTCTTTTTAGAAAATAATAATTTTTATAATAATGGTTTACTCAATGAAATATTGATTGATAAATTACATCATTAAATTGCATTTTTTGAGAGCATAGAAATTAAAATAATGTTTACAATACACCTAGAATTATTTCCTTGAATACAAATATAGAACAATATATAATTGAATTGTCAAATTTAAGATAAGTTACATCTGTGACCAAGTAGAATGTCATAAACAAGTTTGACATAATTTTTATATAAAAGTGAGGCCAATTTTTCATAAGAATCAATCGACATGAATAAATTCATCAAAGAATCTCTACCTCAGATCCATGGCCTAGTGCAAACCCCACTTCCAAAGATAGGGTATGGTGCATGTCGTTGTGACATGAATTTCTCATAATAAAAATAATGTAAACAATAAACACATAATAAAATAACAATAATGATGTTATAAATAAAAATATTGGTCAAACCAACATCACAAAATTTCTTTGAATCACAAAATCATTGTTATACTATTATTGTAACTCATACATAAAAAAATAAAAATTTACACAATCTCAACACAAGGGTCATGTTTGAGATGTGCCAAAATAATGTCACAGTAAACACAATAAACACAATAAAAGAAGTATGTAGTCATGCATGAATTTATTAGTCACAACAAGGAAGTCCTCAAGAAATGTTTATTAATAATAATGTTCTACCATAGTAAGTGGAGAATAAAAATGATATGTTCACATCTACCAAATAAATTTATTATTAGTGTTATTTGAGTAATAATATTATTAATACTTAAGCATAAATAAAAATATAAAATTAATAATAATTATATTAATATGTAAAGGATCGATAAGGAATAATTGTTGGTATTATCAATAAAGAGGTTAATACTATTATCAATAAAGGAATGGTGATATAATATGTAAATGAGGATTCAATTGTGGGTTTATTATTGACAAATTTATTGAGGATTAATGATCAATTATAATATTATGATTAGTGTTGAGAATGTGGTTCAATAATAATTTTATCTTGAGCTTATTGATTTAGTAATTATGTCACTCTTAAGTCTCTCACTAAATTCGGTTATTAGGTTATTATAAAATAATAATAATATTATGATTATAATTTAATTGAGATTAAGTAAGAATGTTATTATCTTGAGTGATGTAATGCCCCGCCAAGCAACCCCAAAGGATACAATATATCTAACATTTATGGCACCAATTATTATTTTTTAGGTACTAACATACATCATAATAATCATATATCACATGATATGAAACTAAACATGAACTACATATAACAAATCCCTCAGGTTTACAAGACTGCATTACTTTTCACAACAACATCAATACATCACATGAAAGGTAAGTATACACCAGTAACCATAAGATAACATGATCATGGTCAACATATTAATCAAGGGTTACAATATTACAATGCCGCTTCCCAACATGAATGGGGAAGATACAATAAAATAGAATGATACATTTGAAATGAAGGAGTACAAGCTGCAATGCTGGATCCAACTCTAGTACAACTTAGGAGTCACTGCAAGGTACAATTTTGCACTTCTCGATCGACGATTGGGGACCCAATGGGGTGCATAGCACGTTCCACCCAACCACGTGGACCCAAAGGCCCACCCCCCGTGCTAAGAGATGACAAGAAGGAACCCCAACTAAACCATCATACAAAACAAGGATACAAGACTTCACAACAAGATCCACAATAACATAAGGCAATCTCCAGCACAAGATATAACCAACACAAGATGTGCCCAACATAAGGAATAACCAATAAAGCATCAACATACAAATGCCAACATGTGCTTCCAAAGGCCCAAGAATAACATAGAGGGAAACAAAGCATACTTGGTTGTTAAAGGAAGAGTGTCATCGCAATGTTGCATGGGTTACCCTGGCGAATCTTCCTAGGCCCCGGCCCCCAACTTGGGTTACCCTGGTGACCTCTTACGAAACCTGACCCCACATGCAATCCAAAGCGGAATCGATTATCTTTCATAAAGACAAGATAACGATCTTGCCATTCCAGGCCTTCTCAACTCATCTCAAGCCCATACAAGCACTTGAGCCATGAGTGAGGCATTCACTTATATCTTGTTAATGTGTGATTCTATCCAAAAACCCTAATTAAATATTAACATTTTCACTTGATTAATAAACTTCCAATGAGTTACCCTAGGGCCTCTTTCGGGTCTCGGCCCCCATTGAAAGCCACTCCCCCTAAGAGCAACAAAACTCAAAAGACACTATCAGGGTAAGCCCCCATGCACAACATATAAAGCCACATGATAAATTGCATTAAGCAAGGCATACACCATCCTACACAAAATATTCATAACAAAACTATTTTCAAGTGCAAGAGCTAAACCCATAACATCAAATAGATCATACGAGCAATAGTTCACAAAGAACCAAAAGTGAAGGCCAATAATAAAGCAACACCTTTCTTTCCCTTTCTCTGGAAGATTGATAAATCACTAAAACAAGGGTTTTCCCATCAAGGTGGCAACAAAACTTGATCTCCAAATCAACATCAAACTCAAAGCCAAAAAAAAACAACCTCCAAAAATAAATTCATCATAAACTCCAAAATTACACACAAAATTCACCACAAGAATACACTCAAACATTCCAAAATTTCCAATTTACCAACATGATATGTCACGCAACAACTATTCCAATAAAGAAATAAAGACATACATGATTATAGCTCAACAAGCATTCACAACAACTTGGAACTCGCTTTTCAAGAAAACCCACAATATCAAGTAATCATAGACATCCCTCCCACATGTATACTACTAAGTCATCAACCAATAATTCAAAGTTGTATAAGTTAAACAACCTATCAATCTCTTCAACAACTTACTTAAATTAAAGGCTATATATTACAAATAACAATCTACTTTTTATGAAACTGACATGTTAAGCTTCCTTTACTTTTATTTATTTTTACTTGAACAATTGAGAAAATGAATTCTATAACTATCTTACTACAAGTTTAATTTAACTTCCCCATACTTACTCACAACATGTATTCATAGGTGGACAAACATATTATAAACATGTACATAAATCAAATTACATACAATGTGAATGTCAACCCAAATTTTTAACATATAAAATATTTACATTCCTAATTATGGGATATACCTATACATATATACTAGTATTCACATTCATATACATACATATACCTAAATGAAAATGTATTGCAATTACCAATATATGATTCACATATTCCTCTTATCATTCCTTTAATTATTTAAATAAATCTTTTTCTTTTTATTTGATTCCCTGATTTATTTAACTAAAATGATCAATAAACATTTATCTTGATTAAATTAAATAATCATTACTCCCTTATCCTATCTTCGCATCAAATTATATTCCACCTCAAAGGAATTCAAGCCTATATGAACAATAGTTATAAAGTTTTGTGTTGGGGAGTCTTCTTTAATAGATATTAGATACTATTATTTGATTAATTAGAAGATTTTATTAATAAGTGGATTTTGCATTCTCACAAAATGACAAGATACCGACAACTTCATTTTGATAAAAGTTTCCATTTCCCATAATGGTTGATTGAGGATGATGAATATGAAGAATTAATTTGGTAGGCAGAATTAAATATGAGTTACATTCATGGAGGGAGTTTAGTAACGAGAGACCTGATTTAACATGACCGACTATGATTTAAGTTTACACATGCTTCAAAGATACTAAGTATCGGTATTAAAGGTCTACTCAACATTGACAAAGCATTAGGCATTGAAAAACAGTGAGCTTTGAGAAAAGGTTCCAGGCACTATTTTAGACTCTAGACGCCTAACAAATAGTGCAGCTTCAAACAAAAGAAATATCTGGAAGTTTGTAATAAAGATAGGTGAATCGGCTTAAACAATGATGGAAGCTATCCCCTTCTCTAAAGAGATCATGATCCAGGTTGATATAAAAGATGATGTTGTTCTGGTACCCATATACAACATCATGGTTCCATTTCATGCAGCCTCCATCAAGAGTGTTACAGGCTAGCAAGATGGAGGGATTTTCTTTTATAAGGCTAATCCTCAATTTACCCGGTACCAACTTTAATGCCAACTACATGCTAACATTGAAATCCCCTAGCGGTATTCAGGTTAACAAAATTTTCTTCAGGTTCAAGGAATTGAGGCACATCAACTATGCAGTGCAAATGATTAAAAACTACAGTCAATCTGAAGCAATGAAGAGTCTGACATGGCTAAGAAAGCAACATTGGTGACTCAAGAGAAACCTCAGTTTATTTACAGAAGGAGCCACGATAAACATGTCATAATTATGCAGCCAACATGTATGGAAGACTAAAAGCTCATGGAATTTTAAATTAAGGACACACAAAAGTCAAATTCAAGCTAAACAGAAAATGATAGCTGACAAACTTCAAATTTAAAAGATGACTGTTTCGAATATATGAGATACCTCTCTTGGTTTAAAAGGATTTGGTCCATGTTACTTTAATTTTATGCTTGCTGGAGTCTGTGGTAGCTCTTGTATAGAGAAAATCAAGACACAGATCCTCTGGTGAGGTTGTTGCAGAATAAAGAGGTCCGAAATTGCACTAGGGTTAGCTCCAAAGTCTACACTGATGTTGCATGCTCATTAAGCGCCGATGATGAAGGTGAGATGTAAAACAAAAACCCAAGGCTGAGGTAATGGAAGAGGATTTGAAGCACGTCAACCATGCAGAACAAATGATTAAATCCCACAGTCGATCTATAGCACATAAAGAGTAAAGAAAATTTGAGAGAGCAACACTGGCGACTTAGGAGAGACTTCAGCTTATTACCTACAGGGAACGCACTCACATCAAAACAAATATGCAAAAGCTAAAGTTAGCGATGCCTGAACATTCTAAGGGTTCGACGCCCTATCTTTTACTACACTATGCATAAACTCATGACATCATGCACCCAACAATACTCCTCAATTTAGTTTGCAGAAGGAAGCTAATTCCGTAGAACACCACTATAGAAAAATCACTATATGTCAGATGCAAACCCCATAGATATTTGATCTATTCATTTGCTTAGATTTAAGAGGCAATAGGCTGAAGAAATTTCCAATTAATTCGGTTTCCACAAACTCTCCGAGCAACGACTTTATCCGAGCCAAAAGAAAGCTTAAATCATGACATGCATACATAATATGTTGAAAAGACAAAATTCAAAAGATAGAGATATCTTTATGACATTTATTTTAAGAGAAACAGAACATATATGCCTAAGGTTGAATCGTTAAGCCATTTAAATAAGGGAAAAGATTTGCAATTAAGGGTTTCGAACATGATCTTTAATAGAGTCACATGAAGACATCGGGTCCATTCTTATTCTGTGTATTTGGTAATGGAAGACAGAAAAGTACTTATCTGTCAACATAGGGAAAGGGTTGAGGACGTCACTCATTTTCTTGAACTTGCTCCTTAGGGAAGCTACCAGAGTAATTGAAATCCTCCAAGAATGCTAGAAGCCAACGAACAAAATCATCACCGCTTCCTCATGCACCATGGTTAACAGGGGTAACCCGATTGAGAATCATAAGCCAATTCCATCAAGATTGCAAAGACTATTGATCATGCCAAATAAACAATCTAAAAAGGTATATCTTGATTGCAGGATACACACACCAGGATTCGCGAGGAAACTCTCAAGAACTGCCTAGGAACGACTCCTTCTCTACTATCTCTTTTTTTTTTAAGCTGTTGTTACATGCCTAAAAAAAATGCACAAGGCGGCATTAAGAATGCATTTTCATGCGCCTATTTTAGAGGAGTTACAAATGAAGATTGTGCTCACTCTCCGCTAACACATCTTCTTCATTATGATTTCTTAAGTGAATGTAACCGCCTAATCTAATAATAGAATTGTAACTTGACTCATTCTTTTCTTTTCTTTTTATTAATTTTATTATTCATTACTTAACCGTCTACTTACACTTTTATTTATTTTATTTTATTTTATATTATTATTATGCCATAACCATGTTTATTAACTACTATACCTATATCAATTAACAATTTTATTGTGATGTAATGATCAATCAAAACACAATTCTAACTAACCAAATCAACTTAGCAAACATACCATACAACACCCAACTTCGCAGCAAGACAAAAAGTAACACAAGACAACACAGATGGAGGGACACTACAAGTTATTTATAAATAAATTTATATAGATAACTATTACACTTAGTTAGAAGCAATTTCTTGTAGGTATGCATCTCAACGTTATGTCTCAAGCCCTTAGAGGGTTAACTAACTTAATTATTGTGTTTGAAAAAAAAATTGTTGAGTTTTTCTAAAAAAAATTTTTGGGCATGACAATAGTCATTGCATGAATTTATTAGTCACAACAAGGAAGTCCCCTTGGCTGGTTGGGATAATCTAGCTTCAAACCTAAGGAAAGGCATAAGATAAATAACTCCTCCCACTAGATGGTGCAAGCTCAATTGTGATGATGTTTCTAGGGGCAATCCTTTAGGTTGGTTGTAGTTTGAGATGTCATGATGGATTTTATTTAGAGTGGATTCATAGGCTTAGATAAGGAACAAATAATGAATTTGAGGCTCAGGTGCTTCTCTTAGGTTTTAAAATATGTGTTTGTAAATATGTATCCATCTTGGAATAATAAGAGTGCAACTTGAAGGAAACACAAGAGTTATTCTATAATTTTAGTTTTTGACCATGTTTTGAATTTTAATGTATATAATATGATATGAGAATTCTTCTTGATATTATTGTAGAATGTCTATTAATGTTAATAAATATTTTAGAAATGATCAATGATAATTTTCATAACAAAAAAATAAATCTACTAAAAATTTATATTTTAGATGACTATAAAAAAAAAACAATTACCATATTTATTTGAATGAATATCTAATTTGATAAAAAAATTATAGAATACAAAATGTCACTAAAATGGTGCTCTTAATGTCTACAAAATATTCTCAATAAATATTTTTTAAATAAATTACATACTGCAACTTTAATAAGAATACTATAGAAATTAGATTTTATAATTACATACTAGAACTTTGATAAGAATATTATTATGATAATTAGATTTTATGGTTGAAAACAAATTACATACTAGAACTTAAATAAGAATATTATGGCAATTGTGAATGGTACGATGATACACTTTGTGTATTATAAAAGAGACATTACAAACAAAAAATATGGGGGAATGTAGGGATGCAAAAATCTAAGAGTATTTTGTAACAAACCCACTCATACTATACAATAAATTTACTTATATTTTTATCATACAAGTAAATAAACATATGTTTAAAAATAGGATATCAAAAAATTTCTTTCATAAATCATTTATTGCACATGACCAAAACATGAATGAATAATGTAACTTTTGAATTAGAAATATATTAAATGCAAGTTGAGAAGTAAGATAATCTTTTATTTACAATTCATACATGAAAAAAATTTCAAGTATACAACTTTATATTACACATAAGAGATACAAGGTCAAGTCTTCCATATCTAAAAAAATTGCTTATGTTTCACAAGCCTCGACGTTGTCGTCTGCAAGAGGGAGAGCATCACCCAAGCACTTTACCTCCAACCACAAACTGACGATCCTCCACACATATTCCAACTGAAAGTGGACCTATCCTTCAGAAAGAGTATAGACAAAGGAACCAACAAATTCATGCCATCTGAGTTCTAACACTAGTAGAATTTGACAAATAAATGACTACGTGACTAAAATTTGTAGTCACAACAACTAAAGATGACTAAATTCTACTCATTTTTTGCAACACAACTATAAATGACTAATTTGATTATCAAAAGTGACTAATTTGATCGTCAGGTAAAAAACACAACTAAATGATTAGTCACACAAATAAAAATTAGACAATATGATATTAAAGTGGATAATTAAAAAATATATTTTGAATTGAGAGAGTGGGTTGTATTATAATATAATATAATAATAATATGAAAAAATGGCACAAGGTGGCGAGGAGGAGTGAAAAAGAGCAAGTGATTTGGGAGAAAGAAGGTGGGGAGATGTCAAGGAAGACAACCGATCAAAGATAGGAGCAATTGGTGAGAATAGGTTGGAAGAAAAGAACCATATTCCACAATGGGTCTACTCGAATGGTGAATGGGTGGACTGCTGCCACCCAAGTTGTTGCAGGTGGGAGGTGTGATTGATGAAAGATCAAAATCAGATTGGAGAAAGGCCCCAAAAGGCGGGAAAAGGAAGGTTGCGTCAACCAGGGCCAAGGAAAAGTAATTGGAATGGAAACAAAAAATTGGGGAACATCTGAGGCAAGGCTTCAATTCACAGACATGGGTGGTTATGGGAAAATAGAAACCTAAAGCAAAATATTCAGTGAACTAGAGAAGAAAAGTGGGAGAACCCCCAAGGAGAATGAGTCACCCTTGGAAAGGAAGGGACAAAATTCCCCCAAAAGAAGGACCTCACCAACAAGCCATGGATCGAACTGATTAGAGGTTCGCACAAGGCAAGCAAAGAGTAGAGGTTGAAGAGTCGAAATGCAAGGGCCAATTAGGAGATGGGGAAGCAAACAGACTATGATGGAAAGAAAAAACCCTAGGTGGAAAGAAAGAGAACCAATCAAATTGGAGAAAGAACCCTAAGAAATACAAGAATTTTGGTAGCAGAGGATTCAGAGGGTAGGATTTTCAAAGAAATAAGAGAGGGAGCAGATCAGAGGCACAACCCAAACCATGGGGGAGCAAGCTATTCATGATTCCAATGGAAGCAGTAGATTCAAGGGTGGCTAGGATAAAGGATAGAGCTTTATTTGCAAAATGGAGTGGTCCAGGATTTCCTTAGGCATAAATCATGGAATGGTGGCAACAAAATTTCAAGGACTGGGTAAGTATTCATAAACTACTGAACTCTTTCTTCCTCATTGAATGTGTAGACATGGATTTAAAGCATAAAATAGTATATGGAAACCCCTTGTTCATGAAGGGCCATAGTTTTCATTGTGTAAATTAGAAACCCAATTTTGATCCTTGGAAATACACTATTAAAAAGACCCCTACATGGCTCAAATTGGTAGATCTTCCATCTGAGCATTGGAGTTTGGAAGCCCTGATAAAGATAGGAGATGTCCTAGGGGGATTCCTAAGAGTTGATGAGGATTTCATTAACCACAAAAAAGAGGCAAAAGAAAATATCCTAGTGGAGGTTGCAGAAGGAGTGGGAATCTACAAAAACCTAGAAATACTATCAGAATATGGGAGTTGGATTCAAAAAGTGGAATCATGCGAAGGAGAAAATGTAGGAAAATGCCTATTCAGGGAATCAACAAGGGTAAGGTGCTCTTGTAAAAGGGAAGATGACATAAGTAGGAGCCCCACCAAGGGAAAGAAAAGAGGATGAAATATTAGAGAGCATTTGGAGAGAAGTCAGTCAAAGCAACAGAGGTCAATCAGGTGGTGAAGGATCCGAAAAAATGAAACTGAATGAAAGTTGCATGAAGTCAAGGAGGGAACCATGCCAAACTTCAGAATTTGGCGTAGGGGAAACTTAGGCAGAAAGGGACCTAAAAATTCTCTTGGAACAAACCAAGGAATTGCATAAAGAAATTACCCTCTAGCTAGAAGAGATATCAAGCGACACAAATAGCCCAAAGCAAGGAGATCATAGGGAGGAGACACAAGAATTCCTGAATCAAGGCAAGGATCTAGTAGGGGAAGGAAAAAATATGGAAGACAAGAAAGAGGAGAAAAGAGTAGAAAACAAAAACTAGGGAGATTTTGCACAAACTAAAAAAGAAGGAGATGATGAGACCCCACAAGCCGAGGAAAATGAAAGTGAAGTAGAGACATAAACAAATGAAGAAGATCAAGAGGAGGTAGAGAAGGGAGAATTAGTGGAAGAAATGGCTCTTGAACAAACTCAGTCAAGAATAAAAAATCTTGATATAAAGAAGAAAGGAATAAGGGGATGCAAAACAAACAAAGCCAAGTTGGAGATAGCAGCAAATGTGGCAGGTCAAACAAAACTGAGAAAAAGGAAGGATGTTATTCTTCCCCAAGGGCAATGAGGTTCATTTCATGGAATGTTAGGGGAATTAATGCCCCTAACAAATGGCACATGGTCAAGTGCCAAGTTGACCAATCAAAATCAGACATCTTCCTATAACAAGAAACAAAAATAGATCTAGAAGAGAGAAAAAATAGACTCAAATGGTGGAGATAGTGGAAGGGGCAATTTGTTGGAGTTGAGGGTGCTTCAGGGGGTCATGGGGTGTTGTGGAACACACTAAAAATATCTAGAGAGGTGGTAGAAGAGAGAGAAAATTGGATGATGCTAAGATGCAAGATGCTCCAAAATAATGAACAATTCACGATAATTAATGTGTACAGGCCCATTCCTATAGCAAAAAAAAGAAATCTATGGTAGCAACTATCCATGAAAATAGAAAAACTCAAGGGAGAAAAGGGGATATTGGCTACAGACTTCAATGTAATCATGAATAGTGGAGAAAAAGGGGAGGAATAAGGAAAACCACAAGAATCCAACAAGACTTCCAAGATTTTGTGGATGGAAATCAACTAATAGACATGCAAACCAAAAATGGGATTTTCACCTGGACAAATAGGAGAAAAGATTTCACAAGCATTGTAGAGAGATTGGATAGATTCCCCCTCTTTGGGGATTGGGGTGGGGAAAACTCCCTATAGGAAACTGTGATCTTGCCCTACACTGGTTTAGACCACTTCCTTGTCCAACTCTCAATCTAGCCAGATATAGCTTTGAAAGGAAGCCCTTTCAAATTTGAAAAGATGTGGCTAAGAGATGAAGGTTTGGCTGACCTAGTTGTTGAATGGTGGGGGGAATTAAGAATAGAAAATAAATCCCACCTATACAACATCAACAATAAGTTGAGTTATGTGAAGACCAAACTGAAGGAATGGAATAAATCACACTTCAAAAATATATTCTAGGAAAAAGAGAGTGGAGAAAGATCTGGAAGCACTCAATGAGCACATCATAAAAAATGGAATGGGAAATGATGATTATGAAGTAGAAAAAGCACTGAAAGATGAATTGGCTAAGATTTTGAAAAGAGAAGAGTTCTTTTGGAAATAGAAGTCAAGGGAGACATGGCTAAAGGAAGGAGACATAAATACAAAGTATTTCCATAGAACATTAGTAACAAATAGTAGGAATAGAATCACATTAATTAGAAGGGAGAATGGATCGAAAACCCAAACAATGGAGGAAGTTATTGAAGAAGTAGTAGGCTTCTTCTAGGAAATTCTGAACAGATCAACTTTGGAAAATAGGAATGTAAGAGAGAAACTCCTAATTTTCATCCCAACAATAATATCATAAGAGAAAAACAAGATCCTTTACCAGAAAATTAGTAAGGAAGAAGTGAAGAAACCAACCTTCCAACTCAATCTAGACAAATCCCCAGGACCGGATGGCTTCCCAATGGGTTTTTTCCAAAATTTTTGGGATATAGTGGGTGATGATCTGACACTGGCGGCAGAAGAATATAGAAGAAGAATGGTGATGTTGGGGTCAATCAATCCCACCTTCCTAGCCCTAATACCCAAAAATAAATACCCACAAAAAATGGGAGATTTCAAACCAATTACATTTTGTAACACCATCTACAAGGTGGTCACTAAAATAATTGCCAACAGATTGAAAGGGATTCTAAGCTAGATAATCTCAGAGGAGCAAAGCTACTTTTCCCTAGGGAGCTCAATAGTTGAAGGAATCATACCAGCTCATGAAACCTTACACTCAACTAGGAAAACAAAAGACCCATGTATGATCCTCAAACTAGATATTCTCAAGGCATATGACATGGTGGACAGACAATTCCTAAAAGAGGTGCATAGGAAATTTGCATTCAAGGAAGAATGGATTAGTTGGGTTAGAGCCTGCATTTCCATAGCCAAGTTCTTTGTACTGGTAAATGAGATGGCTCATGGATTTCTTGCATCCACAAGGGGCCTACAACAAGGAGACCCCTTGTCTCCCTTCATGTTCATTATCATGGCAGAGGAAATGGGCAGAGGAATCACAACTTTAAGGAAATCAGGGGAATGGAAGGGGGTGTCGGTTGTGAATGGCCTAGAAGTAATGACACACCAGCAATTCGTGGATGACACAATTTTTTTTGGAACGACAAGCAAGAAGGAGGCGAGGACAATTAGAACCTTTTTGGATGAATACTGTCTTGCATTAGGTCAAAGCATCAATTGGAAAAAATTAGAAGTTTTTTTCCTCAACACACAACCTAGTCTTTAGAGGGAATTAGCAAGGATATTGGGGCTAAAGTGGCAAACTTCCCAGGCAGGTTCCTTGGGACTCCACTCTTTGTTGGCATCAACAAAAAATGCTACTAGGAGAACCTAGTAAATAGTTGCAAAAGAAAGTTGGGGACATGGAAAGGGAAGTGGCTCTCATCGGCCGAAAGGCTCGTGATGGTAAAGGCAGTGCTATCAGCCATTCCGGTGTACTCGATGGCCTATTTGAAAATTCTAGTAGCAGTAGAAGAAAAACTCAATCAAATATTTAGAAACTTCTTCTAGAGTGGAACAGGGGACCAACAGAAGTTTCCATTGGTGGCATGGGAGAAGGTATGTGCTCCCAAGGAAGTGGGGGGATTAGGGATCAAACAACTAAAATTGATGAACATGGCGATGGGGGCCAAATTGGTGTGGAACATGTATGCAAAGGGAGACCAGAAATGTGTCAATATACTGAGGAGAAAGTATTTGGACTTGGACTGCCCTAATAGAATCCTCCCTACTGTAGACCCCCCATGAGGCTCAAAAATTTGGAATTATATGATGGAGTGTAGAGACATCATTTCCAAGCATGTGGCATGGGAGGTAAGAAATTGACGCTTTGCCTCTTTCTGGACAGACTCTTGAAATGGAAAAAATCATTGACAACTCTCCCCAATCTAGAAGAAATCAAAGAAGAAACAATGAGAAAATGGGGAAGTAATATATGCAACTATGGCAAGATAAGATGGCAAGAAGGAGTCCAAAAATGGGAATGGAATTTATTGAAAGATTTAAATGCCCCTCAGGATCAGAAAGATAATCTAATGGCCATTTTGAAAGAAATAATTTTCTCTCCATCCAATCAGGAAGATGTAATCAGGTGGTGTGGTTCCACAACTAGGGTATATGTAGTCAAGTTTGGCTATCAAATAAAGGAGATGGCAGAAGAAAAATAAAACTGGCCCAACAAGCTTATTTGGGGAAAGCACTGTCTCTCAAAGGTGGGTGTTTTTGCATGGATGGAGGTCCAAAAAAGAATTCTCATAGAGGATAGATTAGCCACCCTTGGAATTCTGGGGCCAAGGAGGTGTGCACTATGCAAGAACAATAATGCGAATGTAGACCATTTGTTGATGTCCTACCCCTATGCAGAGCAAAGTTGGAAGTACTTCATGAATAAGTTAAACCTCCAGTACATGATGCCCACAAGCCTACTAGATTGAATATGTGGCCCCAACTAAGGAGAAAGGAAGTTTTTGATAGTATATGGTCAATATCCCCATCTATCATAATCTGGGAAATATGGAAGGAAAATATTTCAAGACAAGAAGATGACTTGGGAGAGACTTTGTGTCAAAATTGAAATCATGATAACAAAAATAGTCAATGATGCAACAAGATCAAAATCAAAGAAACAGTTGATCTACACAAAATGGAATGATATAATGAAAAAGAAATTCAATGGTATGACTATTCCTCGACTGTTTGGTTTAGGAATGAAGGTCTCGGGCAACAAAAAAAGGAGTGAGGTTGTAACACCCCTCCATTTTGCTCTTTTGATCGAACAATATTTCTCTATATATGTTTTATTTCCATTGCATTGTGACTATGGAACTTGGTTATTTTAACCGCTATCTGTTAAGCGATGTAAACATTATGTTTTGATGTGATGGTACTTTATTTAGATGTTATTATTATTTCATGTTATGAATTAAATTAGCATGTATGTGAATTACTGACGCTTTATGTTTTGATTATATCATTGATGATTAGATGCGTCAGTTAGTGATATTGTATTGGTGAAGGGGATGGGATCACATCACTCGCATGCGAGTGCCCTGGGATTCTGTGATTTCCTCTTCACGGTGTGTCTTAATATATTATATGCATGTTTCGACACTCGTATTGTGTGCAGGATGCAGGTACAGGACATCGACTCCACCTGGTTTCACATGTTTGAGCATGTCCATCGACCAACGGTATTGATTGGGAGATAGTAACTAGGTTTTCTGTGTTAAACCATCACCCTAGTCATTGTGTGTCATCGGGTTTATAGTCGGGCTCAGTTATTTTATGTTGTTAGTTTCCTCCTTGGCTTTGTATTTAAAATTGCAAGTTAAAAGTGATTAAATGGTTTTTGAAACTTATAAATAATGATTGTTTTTCCTTATTGAAATGTTGGAAAATTAGTGATTAATTAATTAATTTAATTTAATTAATAAAGTAATCTAATTTTGAATTAGAGTTATTTTATTGACTAATTAAATTAATAGTGATAAATTAAACCAATTTGGTTGGGTTGGCACCTTTAGATTTTTGGATTAAGTCAAAAATTAGAATTATGCTTTATATTTTACTTTTAGAAATAAAAGTTGAAAATAATTTTAATTGTGAATTGTTAAATTCATTTGGTTAAATAAATTTAATTACCTTTTTGGTTGAAAATGAATTTTATTTAAAATGAAAATTATGCAAAATGCATTTGGGGAAAACAAATTGTTTTAAAATTAAAAAAAAATAGAAAATATCTCCATTTTGGCAATAAATTTAGTGGGTGAGTCAATTTTAGGGCTTGGACAAATTTGGAGAAGAAAGGGCATAAGGTAATTCATGTTTGTTGGAGAATTTTTAATTTTTGAATTTTGGGAGAGCAAAACTTGGTTTGAATTCTTTGAAGAATTCTTGTTTTGATTTTGGTGGAGAGCTTGGAGGTGGCTAAGTTTGTGGAGTGAAGGAGTGCTTGGAATCCTCCATTGTTGAAGCTTGCAAATTTTGGAGAAAACACAAGGTTTCATCATTTCCTTCTTCTTCTTCTTGCTCATTTTGAATGATTGAAAATATAGTTTTGATTCAATGAAAATCCATAGAAATGCTCTCAAATTTGCAAACTTGTAGTTAGTTTTGGAAATGGAAAACCAAACAAGAAATTTACACCAAGAAATAGAAGGAAAATAAAAGAAAACTCTATTTTAGAACTAGATTTTAAACCCTCTTTGTTGTTTAGAAAATAATTTTTTGTTCTTGCAATAGATTTGAATTATTTTCACAATTTGAGTATGAAATTAAAATCTGGGTATATATATTTGTGAATATACCCATGCATATCAATACATGGATATATTCACAAATATATATACAAATATATTTGTTATATTTGAAAATTTTGGATTTTTTTTGATAAACCCAGAAAATACCCTGTATTTTCGCCATGTACAGACGCAAGGTTTTTTTTTTATTTAAAAATAAAAATAAAAATAAATTTTTGTTGTTGTTGTGGGGTGGGAGGTCAAACCCCACCGCCACCACATAGGTTGCGGCCCTAGCGACCATGGACTATGTGTGGAACACATAGGCCGCAACCGAAAGACCACGGACTGTGTGTGGAACACACAGGCCACGACCGAAAGACCACGGACTGTGTGTGGAACACACAGGCCGCGGCCCTAGCGGCCACGACTGTGTGAACTACACACATGCCGCGGCCGAAAGACCACGCAAGGTTTTTATTTAAAATAAAAATAAATATAAATTTTTGTTGTTGTTGTGGGGTGGGAGGTCAAACCCCACCGCCACCACATAGGTTGCGGCCCTAGCAACCATGGACTATGTGTGGAACACATAGGCCGCAACCGAAAGACCACGGATTGTGTGTGGAACACACAGGCCACGACCGAAAGACCACGGACTGTGTGTGGAACACACAGGCCGCGGCCCTAGCGGCCACGAGCTGTGTGAACTACACACATGCCACGACCGAAAGACCATGGATTGTGTGTGGAACACACAGACTGCGGCCCTAGCGGCCACGGGCTGTGTGAACTACACACATGCCGCGGCCGAAACGACCACGGATTACGTGAAGTTCACACAGGCCGCAGCCTTTAGGGCTCACAGTTTCCAACAGAACTTTGGATTTTTTTATTTTTTATGTTATGTTTATTTTATAATTATTAATATTTAATATATATATATTATATATATAATAATATATTATATTATATGTATAATATATAATATATTATATATATAATCTAATATATTATATTATATGTATAATATATAATATATTATATATATATAATATTATTATAATATTTAAATAATATTTATTTAAATAATAATTAATTTAAATATATAAATATATGTTATATATATTATGCATATATGTTTACTTAGATAAATATATATGCATAGTATATATATATAGGTATATTTTTATATTTATGATTTTTAATTAATTTGTTAAGTGTAATTAAATTGCTTGATTAAGAGGATTGAAATATTGGATTAAATAGATGTTTTAATGGAATTTATATATATTTTAATGAATAAGGAATTTTATTGTATATATTAAATGCCTTAATTTATTTAAATATATTGAATATGAAAATAATAGGAAATTTAGAATAAGTAAAATGAAATAGATGTTAGTTGAACGACTTTATTATTTAAGTGTTCGATTATAATTATAGTTGCGAAATTGTGAATCAATGAAAGAGTTATTTTAATCAAATGATGTTAGTTAATAAATTGTTTGATTATGATTTGGTTGTGATACTAAGGATGAAGGAACGACTTGATTTATTGCAATGGCGTGGAATGAAATTTAGATTTTTTAATTAGATAAATGCAAGGAAGGGAAAACTGTGATTGATTGGATTTACGAAATCCTAATGTAGATTACCTTATATTGTTTGTAAGCTTCCTTTCATCGTAAGGCGTTCATTCTTGTTGGGAATTGAGTCAGATTTTGTAAGTCTTCCTTTGAGGTTGTCATTTTAAAAGTAAAGGTTGTCAGTATGTTAGTCAACCTTGTGATTGTTTTGGGTAGTGCACATGGTGGTAGTTGTGTTATCACCCGGTTATCATAAATGAGGTATGTGGTATGTCATGGATACCCAAGTACTACGAACAGGTTGTATGACCTTATGTGTTAAGGTCGAAATTGGTCATAAGTTTGTGCATGTTGTCTACCCTTAGATTGGGAGTTTTGTATCCCCGTGTTGTCAGTAGGAGAGTGGTCCTTTGTGGGGGTCCGACGCCCAAAGTCATGTCAGGGTAACTCACCTAGGGTTTAATCAAGTGATAATCTAAAAGAATTAATGGGGAACTTCACACTAATAAAGTTAAAGAATGCCTCTCTCATGGAACATGCATTGTTAAGACTCGAGATGAGATGAGACGCATAGTTTTGCATGAGGGTCTGGCGCCGGTAGAGGCAAGCCAGGGTAACCCATGATGGGGGTCCGGTAGCCTAGGAAGGTTGAGCTAGGGTAACTCATGGAAATTTATGTATGACACTCTTCCTACGTCAACAGTTAGTCAGTTAATGTGTTTTGTGCAATGGTGTACTTGTCCTATGTAACCTGGAAGCAATGTATTGTCTTGTGAGTTTTCGTACTGTGTTAAGTGATGTTGTTGGTATTTGAGTCGGTTCAGTTATTTTTAGCCTTTGTCTAGGGGTAGTTGGTCTTGACCAGAAATCCTTGTTACTATCTCCTAGCACGGGGGGGTGAGCCTTTGGGTTTCACTTGGTTGGGTGGAACGTGCACCTTACACCGTTGGCTTGTTCATGATCTTGTGGTCTAGACTCTCATATTGGGGAGCTCACGGGTTCCTATTAATCTTCTAGTTCTTTCATTCCAGCTATTCTTGTATTTCTTTACCCCTCATTTGTATCGAGGTGGAAATTGTAATATTTTATCATGTTATTTGATCTACCTCATTCGGGGAATGAGTGTTGTAATTATATTGTAATCAATCGTTATTGGATATCATGTTGTATCTATTAGTCTTTGATGTAATTATCCTATATGGAATGTATGTACTTTAATTCCTTAATTGAATGATGTTATGTTTTCATTCCTTGGTTGTTTAATTTGGGTTTAAGTAATCTTTGTCTCGTAGCTTTAAGGGATGTTTGCAAAGTATAGCGAACTCGTATGTTATTGTTCTTTAAAAAATAAAAAATAAAAAATAAAAAATAAAAAATAAAAAATAAAAATTGTTGCATTTGGTTAGTGAATTGCAACTTCCCCTAGGGTTGCGTGGCGGGGCATCACAGAGGTGGTATGGGAAGCTCTAGATGAAGGATGGATCAAGATAAATTTCAATGGAGTAGCATGGGGCAACCTGGGTCCTGAGGGTGCTGGATGTGTGGCGCAGGATGATTAGGGGAGAATCATGGAAAAAAAATCCACATACCTGGGCACATGTACCAACAACGAGGAAAAATTTTGAGCTACCTTGATTGGGGCAAGAAGGATTCATTTGGAAGGAGACTCTCTTGTCATGATTAATGCAATTCATAGCAAGAATGCTTCCAATTGGAAACTAAATCATTGGTTGCAACCAATAAGCCAATTTTTGAGAAATTCAAAGCTTACAAGGTGAGCCACATTTATAGAGAAGGAAATGAGGTGGTAGACAGGTTGGCCAAGGTGGCAGCTAAGGAGGTTTAATGACAAGACAGGTGAAGATTTGTGACACTTGGTAAGCCACGTCCCAATGAAGGTAGACCTAGAATTGATTGGGCCTCGGTTCCAACAACAAGAACAAGGGGCCCCCACTAAAATGAGAAGAAATTTGAAAATACCCACCAATTTGATACCTTAGAGATAGGATGTTACTAGTGACAATGAAGATATAGTTATAAGCATCATAAATACATGCCATAAACATAGAGTTCTGGATGGGCATCATGCATCAGAATCATTAAAAGGTGGTAGATAATGGGAACATTGGGTGGATAAATACAAAAACATTATCTAAAAGGGGAGATTTATAAGTTGTCGGTAGCTTAGGAAGCCAAATCAATCAAGTGAAGGCAGAAAGATGACATCATTCTAGGGAAAGATGGTGGGATAAAATTATCAGGTAAGGTGTGAAGCACGTGTTTACTGCCAAAGAGAGGGTCTTCCACCAAAATGATGGCAACTTTATAGGAATAAGCTACAAAATTTGATAGCCATAGTTGTAGTAATCAGAAGGTGAGATGGAGAGCTCAAATTATTTAATGCAAGTATGACACCTCATGGGACGTGTCACTCAGAGGTACGGGAGGAAAATGCGGATATTGGAAAGTGCATATGCATAAATGTAGAAACTAAAAACTATAATGGTGGATCTTAAACTACTGGCGGCTCGTGTAGCCAAATCATCCCAAAAAGCTAGTCGAAGTGACATATGGTACACATCCCTAATGTGTAACCATAAAAATGACAATGGGGTTGAGCTTAAATGGAGGTGGAAGCAAGAATAGCTTGTCAAGAAATCAAAAGTGGAAACGGATCGAGCCTTGAGTGGGGAAGTAATGGACAAAAGGCTAAAGGGTTTTTTTTAACTCAACGCACCCTTTGATAATCTGGGCAACAAAGAAGGTGCTGGGAAAATAATTCCTCATGGTGCGAAAAAGATTTAGGGCTAATGTGGAGATTCCAGCCATGTTTTTGGCTATGCTTCTCTAAATGGACTATCAAAGGTGAGGAGTAAGAAGCTACGCCAGATGGTTTTCTAGCACGCATGGCTTAGGGAAATTGATGAAGCATTGGATAATGTTGATGGAAACTTGCTAATTCTACTACCCCAACACTACTATACGTCCTTTGGAAATGGCCTGGAGGTTCCAAAATTCACAGTGGTGTGTACTCTTTGCCCCGATGAATTGTAGAAGCACTAGGGGGAGATAGACCGCAACATCTCCTTCCTATTGAGGGCGGTAGGAATGCCCAAGAAACTGGCGATAGGGTGGGTTGGTGCATACTTGCAAGCGAAAGGGTTGGATGGTAAAATGCTCTTGAATGACAACGAGGACTGGGAGCTTGGCAGTGGAGATGAATGGCAAGAGCAAGACTCCCAGGATATTGAAGAGAAAGCCAACAACCCAACGCATAGTGTGTGTGGAACTAAGTGCTTGATGGTAGTGGATGCGATGGAGGCAAGGAAGGTGTGAGCAACCATGGGAAATGAAGACTAGATTGGGGCTAAGTATGGTCTTTTTTGGTTTTGTATATTCAAAAATTGTATATGATCTATATGAGGGACATTTTGATAGTATAGTAATAGTAGTGCCCTCAATTTTGTAGTGTTTGTAAAGGGATGGGGTAGTGGATATACATGCAGAATATCTGTCAACAAAATGTAAATATTTTTTGAAATCAATACAATGGGCATTGGCCCTAGCAGCTATTAACTAATCAAAAAATATATATAATATATAATATATAATATATATATATTATTATATAATACTATATTATTTTTTTTGTTTGGTAAATCACTGCTAAGGGGCAACACCCTATGCTTTTGAATGAAGCTATGAACCAGTGAGGCCACATATGGGGGACTTCATCTCTGATATCTCCATTTCTCCTCCTCTCCTCCCTCCTTCCACCTTGACACCTTCAGCCTTTGTACCCCCTCCATTTGCTACTCCACCATCATTACTCCTCCTGCCATCTGTCGAGTGCTTGTACTCGCCGATTCTATCACGCAACCTACCACTAGCTTGACCCTCTGATCCTCCATCTACTACCTTGCCATTAACCCTCCTGCAACCATCTATAGCCTCCCCATGATCTCTCTCTGCCTCAACTCCACCTTTGTTTACCCCACAACAATGCCCGCCACCTGCACCAACTAGCATTCCCACAAACCACCCGTGGGATTCAAACCTTGGGCAGCCCAACTCCTACCCTTGCAACTTAATCATTGCACTACAAGGTCAACCCTATATAATATTATATTATTAATATTATAATATTATATTTATATTATAATGTATTTAATATTATATAATAATATAATATAATATATTTAATATTATAATATTATAAATACTATATTATTATATAATATATATTATTATTATATATAATATATTATACATAAATCACTTGAAAATTCTACTTCTCAATGGCTCGCGCTGCTCCGAAAAATTCCAGAACCCTTCATGCGTCTGTCGTTGGCAATATTCCTTCTGGTGGTGCAATGAAAAATGATTGTCGAGGTGGTTCATCCTTCCCGTGTTAGTCCCTGGATGCGTCCATTTTGCAAGCGCAGGGGTCTGTGTTGGCTTCGGGTGCTCATGGAAAACATGTTTCAGAGTCTTCACCTGCGTCTCAACGGCTTGACTTTAAGGCTGCCCTGGGCTCTTATGCCTCTGGTGCGATGGTTGGTTGTGTGTCGGATGATTCTCTTTTGCCACCAAGTGCCCCTACTTGTGCCGTTTCATCCCGTTTTGTCTTTTGCCGCTCAAAATCTGTACCGAAAATTTGTCTTGAAGCCATTGCTCGTGATAGAGAGGATTATTTGAAGGAGCATGCCCTAATTTGTAGATTCGCGAAATTTTGGCTGAAATTATGTGACTTGCACTCTTGGATAAGCAAAAACTAGAAAGAACACATGGAAGATGAAATCTACACTTATCCTTGTGCGAAGGGTTTCTTCATTCTCGAATTTGAATCATTGGATGACAAGGATTTGATTCTGAACACTAGCCCATGGTTCTATCAAGGTGACTTCCTATGCATCAAGCCATGGTTTCCTTCCTTCGATCCTCGGTCAGAGTCATTCTCCTCTACTTTTCTTTGGGTAAGACTGCCCTACTTACCTCTGCAATTTTGGGAAACTGCATGTTTGAAAGCAATTGCCAATGGTCTGGGAAAATACCACTGCATTTCCAAAGAAACAATCAATTTCAAAAATTCCACCTGTGCCCGCTTATGTGTTGAATTTGATTTAAACAAAGGCCTTCCAGAGGAAATCTCTTTGAAAGTTGGGGATCGACGTTGGAGGCAACCTGTAGATTATGAAAAGATCCCATTCAGATGCAGAAAATGTTTTTCAACAGCTCATAGTACCTTCCAATGCAACAAAAAGCATGCTTGTGTGCGTAGTAATGGAGCCATCAATACTCCCACTTGGTGGATAGAGGTTGATTCAGGTAACTATGTCATTGAACCAAATGTAAAGGACAACTTATCTTGCTCGAAGGCCAATCCTGTGGTGTCTCTCGGTTTTGCCCCTTCTGCTCTACTTGTCCCTGCTCTTGGGTGTTCATCGGGTGTGGGTTCTATGGTTGGTGACGCCCTTCCTTCTCTTGCTGCAAAGCCAGAAATTGATCCTATGATTTCATGCCTACAGTTGTCTATGTCTGTGGTGTTTCCTATAGACTCAACTTCTGTAGGATCGCTTACGGAAGGAAAATTCAAGGATCTGAATTCCACACATTTTCCTGATCTAGCTTGGATGAAGGTCAAGCGAAAGAAATCTCCTTCTGCTAAATTCAAACAGTCAATGTCTTTGGGATCTGCTTTGGTTGGAGTGAAAAACTGAAACCATATGATATGTTTTACACCCATTTGGGTGGGTGTTGTTTCTTGTGTTTGTATGGTTGTTTGTTTGTCAAGTAGGATATTTGGTCAGCATAGTTGTAGACATGTTGCACCCCTTGTGGCAAGGGTATACTTTTAAATTGTTCTTTTGTTTGGATCTTATACTATGGGAGCTACCCCCTTGGTAGCACTTACCAATAAAAAATATATATATATATAATACATAATATAGTATAATATAATATAATAATATAGTATAATATAATATAATAATATAAAATAATATTATAATATAATATAATATAATAATATAATATAATATAATATTATATATATATATAATATAATATATATATATATATAATATAATATATATATATATATATATAATATAATATAATATAATATAATATAATATAATATAATATAATATAATATAATATAATATAATATAATATAATATAATATAATATAATATAATATAATATAATATAATATATATATATATATATAATATAATATAATATAATATATATATAATATAATATAATATAATATAATATAATATAATATATATAATATAATATAATATAATATAATAATATAATATAATATAATATAATAATATAATATATAATATATAATATATAATATAATATATATAATATTATAATATAATATTATATAATATTATAATATTATAATATATTATAATATTATATATATTATAATATATAATATAATATTATATTATATTATATAATTTAATATAATATTATATTATATAATATAATATAATATAATATTATATAATATAAATATAATATAATATAATATAATATATATATAATATATATATATATTATATTATATATATATATATATAATATATACCATATAATATATAATATATATAATATAAATATAATATATATATATATAATATAATAATATATATAATATATATATAATAATATATTATAATATAATATAATATATAATATAATAATATAATATAATATATAATATATAATATAATATAATATATAATAATATAATATAATAATATAATAATATAATATAATATATATAATAATATAATATAATAATAATATAATATATATAATATAATATAATATAATAATATAATATAATATATAATATAATATAATATAATATTATAATATAACAATATAATATTATAATATAACAATATAATACTATAATATAACAATATAATACTATAATATAACAATATAATATTATAATATACAATATAATATATATATATATAATATAATATAATATAATATATAATATAATAATATATAATATAATAATATAATATTATATAATATTATAATACAATATAATATAATATAATATTATAATACAATATAATATAATATAATATAATATTATATAATATTATAATATTATATTTATATTATAATGTATTTAATATTATATAATACTATAATATTATAATTACTATATTATTATATAATAAGTATTATTATTATTTATTTGTTTGATCGGTAAGAAGATGTGGACATTGGGTCCACTCCCATATAAGAAATAGTAAAAAGAAGAATTGCATCAACCCTCTAATAGGGGTGCATTCAATGATTTCAAACTAGAAAAAGAACAGAGCAAAACCAATTCCTACCCTAAGAACACGAGACAAAATAGAATCACACCACCTAGATCAAGATGCCACAATTTACCCCTTCTTGGACAACTGATGTGGAGGAATATATCTCCTTCTTTTAACTTCTATCAAGCCTTGATCATTTGAATGACAATTTCCTTCAGATTTTCCCTAGCCACCCTGCCCATTTGAGGGCGTCAAAGAAACCTGGGGGGAGAGATTGTTCATCGTTTCCACAGGTTGCGTTGTTGCTGTTACTATGGTGTCAGAAATCAAGGACCTCTGTGAACATGTTGTCCTTTCCAATTTGCATGGATTGCTTGGCTATAGTAATTCCTGGTTTACCTTTGGCTTTAGGGGAATTTCCTTGTCTTTACTCACTTTTTTCTCCTTGAGATCCAACTTTGAAGGGGAAAAATTCTTTTTGGGAGGGTGCATAATAGAATAGTGTTTGGGGGAAGAGTCCTTCCACCAAGAGGCCTCCCTATTTGGTTGAGATTTGATTATTGTGCATTCTGCTGCAATGTGCCCAATTTGGTAACACTTCATGCATCTAAAAATTAAACCTTCATAGTCTAGTGTTTGTTTCCAACATTTATCATTGGCCCTCAAGATAATTTATGCTGGGAGATTCTTGGAGATGTCTAGTTCCACCAAAATTCTGGCATAAGTTGTGTGGATAAAATTTTTAGAGTTATCATTTGCATAAACAAAAATGCCAGTGAATTTCCAATTGTTGCAAAACATGATTCAAACCGGTAGTGAAGGGGTAGATTTGGAAGGTGGAACCAAATCAGCAAAACTAAAAATGATTCAGTAGATGGATCAAAATTTGGATGCCAAGATTTCAACTAAAGAATATTTTCTTCCCACATCCAAACATAATTTAGAATGGTGTTCTTGTCTCTCTTACAGTCGAAGACCACAATGAAAAAACCCCTCACACTAGGGTAAATTTTAAGATTTCCCTCCATATGTGGAAGCCATGCTTGTGTAATCCAATCATGAAGATCTGGAAGACTAGGTCAGTGATGGCTAAATCGCCCGATTAAGCCATTCTCAAAAAATAAACCTTCATTTTCATGCAATTCCTTCAATAAAGTGTCATCGAAATTCAAAGACACAAGTTTACCTAAGCATTGCACAAATCTCTTATTGTTGATAAAGTTCTTGTGATTCTGTGATGTGTCCATTGGGGAGTGAGCCAGATTTGGCCGCCTCCAAGAATGAGCATTTACACCCATTCTGCCCCTATCCATTAAGTAAATTGTTGGCAGCCTGAACATACTACGAATGAACCCCCATGGGGGATGAATACTTCCCAGTGTGAGTGTAACCCGCCTTATTTTCACCTCAAATGGACGGTGGTGGAGAGCCAAGAGTCGTAGCAGGATCGTTCAAGATGCTCAGGGAAGAAGCAAAAGGTGTCACAGGAGCAGTCAAAACACCCGTCAGACCCTTCAAGATTCCATTCAAACCCTTTGTGATACCCTTTAGAGCTGCAAAATCCCCAACTTATGTCGCACTAGTGGAAGAAACGCCATTCACAACACACAGAGAAACCCCAGGGCAAGAAGCAGGCTGCAAATTCGCCAATTTTGCCAATTTCTTCATTTTTGACAGCGAGCGCTTAATCAATGAGGAGTCCTTTATTTATATAATATATATTATTATTATATATTATATAATATTATATTATAATATAATATAACATTTATATTAAAATATAATATAACATTTATATTAAAATATAATATATTATAATATACTATAATATAATATAATAAAAATATAATATTATAATATAGTATTGTATTAATATTATATTATTATATAATATTATAATATATTTAATAATATGTATTGTGCAAGATAAGCGAAAGATTTATTGCTGTCTAATTTATTTACTTTGAAATCCAATTTTTAAATCCTCTGGCGGGAAACATCAACAAGAAAATTAATAAACCCTAATCCTCTTTAGCGTATGACAAGCAAAACGAATGAATGTTGGTGGTATTGCAAGTAGGGAGCGAAATTGGAGAAGTGAAAGGTGAATACCAACCAAGAAGAGTTTGGAGGAGCTGAAAGCAATAGCAACGGGAAAGCAACAAAAAATGGTGGTAAACAAACAGGTAAAGGATTCCATAATGTAAAAACCTAAATGTGCTCATTATCAAATCTTGGTCATAATTTCATTTTAATAAACACACTCTAAAACCCTCGTCGAGACCTTATTTTTAGGCTGCAGCTTGTCAAATTGGAGAAGTGAAAGATGAATACCAGCGAGTAAGAGTTTGGAGGAGCCGAAACCAATAGCGGCAGGGAAAGCAACAAAAAATGATGGAAAACAAACAAGTAAAGGATGCCATAATGTAAAAACCTAAATGTGCTCATTATCGGATCTTGGTCGTAATTTCATTTTAATAAACATACTCTAAAACCCTTGTCAAAACCTTATTTTCAGGCTACAGCTCGCCAAATTGGAGAAGTGAAAGGTCAGTACCAGGGAGGAAGAGTTTGGAGGAGCGAATCCCATATGAAAGAAGTAGAGGTAGAGACAAGGCGCACAAACTGCTTGATAGAATACCTCAAAGAAATATGGTCTCATGTAATGCATTAATTGCAGGATATGCACAAAATGGTTTTGTTGAAAAGGGCTTTTGAAACTCTATTTTTTTCATTCTTGATCGTGCATTTTAATTTACCCCTCTTTTTACTATTACACACTTGTTTCAATATTTCTCTCTATCATCGTAATGTTAAAACCTAAAAGTACTCATTATTAGGATCTTGACAGTAATTTCATTTTAATAAACATACTTTGAAACCATCATCGTGTAAACCTTATTTTTAGGCTGCGGCTCACTAAATTGGAGAAGTGAAAGGTGAATACTAGCGAGTAAGAGTTTGAATGTAGTTTTGTGTTACCTAGGGGTTATTGCATATTTTTTCAAGGGTTTATTGATGTCGGGTTTCTGTTTCAAAGGGTCTAATGTATATTGGTTGTATGTAGTTATGAAACTGTGTTTGATGGTTTTCTAGTTATGACAACATTTGAAAACAGTTGCAAATATGGGTTGTGTGATCAACCACCATGAACACAATATAAGTTTGATGAACTTCGATCTAGGACTTCTTGATCACTATGAAAAAGTGATGAGCACAGTGTTAAAAAGATGAAATCTTTCTTGAGTTTCAAATCTAATTGAAATACTCAAGAAATGAAGTGCAAATTAAATGCTCTGATACAAATTCACTGTTTAACAGTGCATGAGCTGAGATGGATGTTTTTTGGATAAGGAGAAACACATTTTATAGTATTCATTGTGTTGCAGGTGCAAAAGTAAAGGTTCGTGAGTTTCAAATCCAAATGAAACTTTCAAGAAAAGAAATTCATTGATACAAAGTGATTCTCTGTTTTTATGCCTTTTTGAATTCTTCAATTCTTCAATAAATGATGTAAAATAGTCAGTGAGACAAGTTTCCAGTGAGGCACATCATTTATATGTTTTGACTTTCCAGTGAGGTTGACATTAGTGAGATTTTTGTTTAGCTAGTGAGGCTGAAACCAATTAGGTTTTTCTTTGCCAGTGAGGCAGTTGTTAGTGAGACATTGAATGTAACCAATGAGGTTTTGATTTGACAGTGAGGCTTAATGAAGTAAAATTTCAAAGTGGTTTTTTCTCCCTATATAGGGTTTTCCACTCATAAATACGGTGTTGTGGATCTTCTTGATTTGTGATCTAATTGTGTTCGATCAATCATATTTGTTCAAGCATTTTAGTCTTCATTTCATGATGCTTCTCTCAACATTTGAATATCTATGATACTTGAAGTTTATATGTATAAATTTGTGAGGATTAATTAAGTTAGATTTGATTTGTAACTTGAATAATTGATTCAACCAAATAAATGACTAAACCTTGACTAAATAAATGACTACCATGACTAAATAAATGACCAGTTAACAACAATCAATGACTAAATTAATGACTAAATATACTACCAAATTGATCAATCAAAACAACCAATAAATGACTAAAAATGGTTTAGTCATGAATATGGTCTCGTGATTAATGACTGACAATAAACTACTAATGGCCATGTGACCAAGATTAGTCACATATATGCAATTTTTAGTAGTTTTTTTAGTCATTTATTGTTATTTTTCTACTAGTGTAGTGTTGTGTCCTACATAACCAATCAACCATAGAACTTTAGACATCTATAACTAAGTATGACCAGTCTGATTAGATATGCAATCTAATACACAATGAATCAACTAATGCAAACATAATTTTGCATTACTTTGGCTAAAGATTCAAAATATATCAAACCCTTCCTTAGGAAATGAAGTCGCAAGTTCACACACCTCTAACTTGACTTGGAAACAACCTTTAACCTAAGGTTTAACACATGACTAACTAGTTGATTTTTTTTCTAACCTTTATTAAGGATATTAAATCATAAAAATATAACTTACTAAAGTCGGTAAACAACTAAGATGGAAATATTTCCCTAACAATTAACACCCGTGGTGCATACTCACAACATCTCAAAACTTGGCTACTTCCACTTGTTCATAAGTTCTTGCATTCAAATCTAAGAGTGAACTAATCTCCTATTTTTATGCACAATATAGACTATAATGTTTACAAACAATGACATCGACTTGAGACACCATGTCTTTCACATAAGTTCTTGTCAACTTGAAAAATGAGCAAAATAAAATGATATTGTTCAACAATAAGAAGATAACTTCTTTAAAATAGTTTTGATTTCTCTATGTTTTTCCTCTTGGTTCTTTGCACATAAATGCATTAATAGTGTTGGTAAGACTACAATAAATTTTCCAACTTATTTTATAATAATGGGAATGTTTTTACAATGTTTAAAACTTTTCACTATTTTAGATTACTAAATTGATTTCTTCCAATCAACTCAACAGATTGAGCATCAAACTTTTCTTATAAATTTTATAAATATATAACATAGAATATCCCTTACACACTCTTTATATGTATATATATACATTTATACTTATACATACCACTTGAACATATATATATATATATATCAAATTGAAAATGTAGTTCACTAGGAAAACTGGAATTAATTATTTAACTTATCACAACTCAAAAATAAATCTCTTCTCTGTTGTCTATTATAGATTTGAAAGAGAGGATAAATAAATTCACAAGTCTATAAAAATTAGACCATATATTCTCTATTTCAACATATAATATTCATCATAATAAACTATTCTTTCATCTTTTCATATATAAAATTCTAGATTTAGACTACAAAATTACTCAGGAAAAATAAAGTATGGAAGCATGTTTGTTTAACTCTATGTTATTGTACTTTTAGAAAATTCTAGAACACAGTTACAATGCTTAACCCATCTTTCCCAAGAAGTCACGATCTACCAATGTTTGAATCTCTGATTTTATTTTTAAATATTCTTCAGTAATTGCCTCAACTAATAGAAAAACATAAATTCATTGCTCAAACTAGGGTGATATGCCTATCTAATGCATATAACAAATGCAATACTCTGCAACAAAACTTTCCTGCTCTCACAAAGTTGCGCTTCCCCTTCTCCTGCCTTTCCCGTGAGAGTAGATAATAATAATCAACCTCTAACAATAATGAAAATACTCTAGTTCTATCACCCATGGCCTTCTCTTCTAACCACCCTCATTAAGAATTTTAACTAAAATTTAATGACATATTCCGTTATGCCTTATTCACAAGCATTAATAGTTTTAAACAATTGCAGGAATATAGCCCATGACCTCCTTAATTGGCCGAGCCTTAAAAGAATACAACTTAGCATTAAGATAACCATCTACAGTGTCTTTGGTATAGGCATTTTGACCAATGACATAGTATAGGTTAACTACACTTGATCCATACGAATTCAAGGCATATTTAACCCACTAAGCATCAATCCCAGTAAGATCATTCACTGTAAACAAAGACAAAGAAGCCATTAAAACTAACATTCTAAATCATGAAATCTTGACAAACCTCTAATCTAAGACATTGAAACTTATCCTATTGGGGGAGTGGCATCGCATTGATGTGGAATGGTGACCCTTTCCCAATCCCTTGGATAATGAGCTTGTTTTATTCAGTTTTATTGAAGAAAACTGATGAAACCATTGATAGATGTGTATGAAAACATGATTTAAAGCTAAATGAACATGATGCAAGCTATTTTAACATGATTTATGCTAAGATGATCGATACGGGTGTATGCAAATCTACTCTAAATGTATGCAAGCTTTAAAAGATTAAAATCCTAATTAACAAATAAGCTAAATGTATGCATCTATGTTATCATGAAAGCAATTAATGGAAGCTAAACTAATATGCAAGTAGATAAAGCTAAAATGATGTTAAATGTGAGTGCAAGTGCAAATGATTTTAACAACATATGTTTGTTGTTAAAAGATGGATCAATTTGTCTCCAAATAGTGCTTTATTTATAGGAAAACAAATGAAAAATGAAGGGCTAAGATTGAAAAAGCTAATCAATGGTCAAAAAGGAAAGAAGATGGAGGCATGGATAATAGATTCTTATCAAGGGATGGGAATCAATGATCACATAGATCAAGAAAAGAATCAAGGGTTGATATCCTTCCAAACAAACACACATTCAAAGCTTGCACAAGAAGTCTTGTAAGTTAACTTGCACAATATTCCCTTTTTTCCAAATGAGTGAGAAAAGAGAATATTCTTTGAAATATTCTCATGGGTGAGGGAAATAGATATTTAGAAAATTAAAACAAAGTTTAATTGTGCAAAAGGGGAAGGAATATTCCTTTTGGAGGAATGTGCAAAGGAGAAATATTCCCTTGGAATATTCCTTTGCAACTGGGGGGAATTAGATTTATTAGTAATTGATAATTAAAATAATGTTAATTATACAATTTTTAGAAGAATTACATGATATTCATTAAATAAAGTGATTTAATGAAAAGGTGATGACATTTAATTAAATAAATTGGGGTTATTTAATTAAATAAGAGGACTTTAGGGACTAAATTAAATACTTTGATTAATTAATTAAATGAAATGTTAGCATGAAAGGTGATGAATTATCCTGATTAAATTAATTAGGTTAATAGATGAAAATGATGTAATTAATTAAATAGTTAGGCTAATTTAATTAAATAAGTGAAAAGAGTATGGATTTGAGGATGAAACAGTGTTAGTATACCTGATTTGAGTGCTTGATATCATTTAGGACATTTTTAAGTGTCTACATTTTTCTCCTCTTTGAAGCGAGGTACCTACTACGTTGGTTCAAAGACTGACACCCTTCGGATAAAAAAATGTTGTTTAAATCAAAAAATAAATAAATAAATGATTTTTGGATGCCCCACTGCTGCCCCAGTGGAAGGAATATGCTAGTTCCCTACCCCCTTGAGAAATCGGGCAAAATTTTTGAATTTTGGGTTGATTTCTCGACAAAGGTAAAATGTTGCTTAAGGAGTCCATAAAGGCTTTAGGATACAAAAAAATGCCAAAAATGCCAAAAATGATGCAAAATAGGCTTCAGTGTGGCAAGATTGGTGAAAATGGTGAAAAACCCTAGCTTCATGGTTAAATTAGGGCAAAAAACCATAATTTTCAAACATAAACAGGCAAGGAAGGGTTACTTTCAATTCATTTATGTATTTACACCTTAGAGAATTCTTACATTTTGAGTTTTGACCCTCTGAAAAAATGGTGCAATGAGTGCTCCCACGACACATTTCTGACCAAGTTCGCGAGTACCAAAGGCTTCTAGGCGCAAGACCACCAGTATGTGATTCAAGACTTGATTTTAATTTTGACGTTTAGGCACATTTAATGCATTTTGAAATTTGAATTTTGACAACATCACCATATAGGGACGTTATTTGTAGAATCAACGACACTATTTTGATTTATAGCGACGTAGTTCATGATTTAAAATTAGGGTTTCTTATTTCAAATAGCGACACATATGTAAATAGTGACACAACTTGTAATTTGAAATTTAGGGTTAGGGTTTTCCAAGGTCAAATAGCAACACATGTGTTTAATGATGCATGTCACGATTTGAAATTTAAATGCTTCGAGCATCACTGTTTGGAATTTGAATTATAGCAACACTATTGTAAACAACGATACTTGTCATTTTAGGGGATAAAAACTCCAAACTTAACCAATTTCTATGATTTTTGATGTTGTGTGCTTTGTGGGTGCAAGAGGTTATCCCACATTTGATTTCCTGCGAGCACTAGTTGATAGTTTTGTCTAGACTTGGTGCTTTGTTTGAGTTACGACAGGAGCACCTATGAGAGATTGGATTGTGGTACATTGCTTACATTCTTGTTGAATCTGGACTCATTTAGCTATGATGATAGTGTTGTGTGAGTGATGGCATAGCGAGACCTCATTGTTCCACTTACCTACCGACGAGGTAACAATGACACTGGAGGATGTATGGTAGATTTTGTTATTGTTGATACATGGTGAGTGTGTGATATATGACACTGGTACTAGCTATGATGCTTGCCATGAGGTACTTGACCAGGAAGGTATTTTCCTGGTCAACTCCTAGATTGACCTCGAGATATACAGAGGTCGAGCATCGACTTTCAAACTAATTATTGCAACAGTTATCTCAAGCTTGGTTTCTCTAGATAGATGGAGCAGAGGATTCAGTCCTAGATGAGGTCTGGCTTGGCACAGGATGCTCTTCTAGAGGACCCAGTATGCATGGGGACCAGTGATGTTGGCCTCTCTTCACCATGATATGCATGACTTTGTATACTATGATGGCAGTGCTATTGGTGCAGGGGTCACTCTTCTCCACATTTGGGCCTAGGAGCACATTGTTGTGCTTTGAACTATTGTTTAGATGGAAGATGTAGAGCCAAATGTTCCTATTATTTGGAGATACAAGGGTGCCATAACTTTGCAACGCACAGGGGAGCTTGAAATTCCATACTAGCATCGAGTGATCGATGATATGACAGTGTTTAGATGGTGGCCATGGCTTCAGATGCCATCTTGATACAATGATGTACAATAGTTATTCTTTGCTCAATAGGCCCAATTTATGTAGGGCCGAGAGCACACTATGATTGAGAGGTACTTTCCTGATAGGGTTGCCAGATAATTTGGTGAGGGGCAAGACATGCCCGATGAATAGTATACCACCATCTTTACCAAGTCAGCTCGAAAGACAACATGGGGACACATGATCCTAGCCCATGAGGTTGTTGAGGGATTTCAATAGCTGGTTGCTAGGCCATGGGCCTATGATCAGGGATAGACAGATGCATAGACGACACCTACTTATGATGCATGGTTCATTCCCCCTTCGTGATTTATAGATCCAACTGGTGTACCTCCACGAGGGAGGTCAAGAGGGAGGGGTAGGCAGAGGTAGAGGACAACCAAATGATGGATAGGGAAGAGGTCTAGATGGTAGAGGTAGAGGATAGGATGGCCAACATCATGATGGATAGGTCCCGGGTGTACTACCATTGCACCAACAACCTCCTCAGTAGCCACTAATACAACAACAACCTCCACAACAACCACTGCTAGGGCCAGATCCTCGTGATGCACAGATACAATAGTTGCAACAGTAGTTGCAGGTGGTGACAAGTGAGAGGGATGAGGCTTGTTAGTGGATTTTGGTTATCACCACTGAGAGAGACTGGGCCAGGTAGTAGGTACAAGCCTTGAAACCTGAGAGGGACCAAGAGCATCAGCTCAGGCAGACTATTGATATGCAGTTGGCACATGAGATCAGCTGGCACTAGTAGCTAGAGACCATGACAACTACAACTCAAGGATGAATAGTGTTTGCCCGATTGTACTAAGAGGTTGTTACCGAGGCTACTTATTATTGCATGCACTACTACCGGGATGTCCCTATTGCAATTAGGTAGCCAGATTACTCATAGAGGAGTGGGGCACATCTCTAGGCCGAGGATCAGCCAGAGAGACAACCTGGTGAGGGGAGAAACCATCAAGGCTAGCTTGCTTGTACAATGAATTTTTTATTATTGCCTAATTCTATATACAAATACACATTCATGGGCTCCTTTTTGATAGCCTCATAGATCTTGTACTTTTGATTGATATGCATACACTGAATCAGATATTGTATTATGACAGTCACTTGTTTTTTATATATATGATACAAATTTGATATGATGTGATGTGTTCATTTTATTTCATGCTTATGAATGTATGGATGCATTTTATGTTGATATGATGTGATATGCATATATATTATCATGTATGGATGCAATTATTTTATTTATGCTTATGTGATATGTAATGATAATGTCTGATGCGATGATATGTTATGTAATGATATGGAATGGATGCAATGTTATATTCTTTTTTCTTTTAGTAATTTTTTTATGATATTCGATGGGATGGATGACATGATATTCTTATGCGATGCGTATGCAAATGATGTGGATGCATTTATTTTTGTGTATTTTTCTATGTAATTTATGAGATAATGATGTATGCATATGGACGTATGGATGGATAATGCAGATGTTCATGATTATGACATGATAATGTAATTTATGTTTATGATATGTATGCAACGATTTAAGATGCTTAAAATAACAAATCTATATTATTCTTCACAACTTAAATGATAATGCAATGTGTTCTACATATTATGATATGTCGTGATTTATGCAAGATGTATGCATGCTGATGATTTGTGGATGCAGGATGGATATAGTGATGATATTTTTGGTGATTGTCATGATACCAGGTTAGCGTGGAGAGAAGATAGAAGAAATAAGATGATTGACCATTGATTTTGATGATCAATTCAAAAGTTCCAACAAGTCTATGATCCACTGAGACTTTATTAGAGATGGCAATGAGAAATGCATGACGATGATGATGATGATTTTATCATATCTTGGGATTAGGATTTTTTGTCATTCTTTATTGTTTGATATAACACATAGACACAATGCATCAAGGTATTGATAACCAGGATGGCATTGTATCTAGTGTAATGGACTTTGACTCTGCAAATAGATAAGATAGTTCTTGTTCACATCTTGAAATACAGAAACCTTGTTGGAATGTAAGTTAGAAGCTTAGAACACATTGGGCCAAAGCATACGCAATAGTCAACAATTTACTCCAAACAACTTCCCTACACGCAACTAAGCAAGTGTGCGCTAAGATTATTTTACAAGAATACCCACAAGCACAACAAATGAAAGATATTGATCGATGCCCCATTCCTTTCTCTCTAAATAATTTTGATAGACATCATCGAGAGGTCCTCAGAATGGGTCATTAAGATAAATCAAAAGAAAAGATCAAAGATAAATAGTCAGAGTTATTTATATCTCTTACCAGTTTAATTTAGCTAAGGTGATTTCTGATGTTGATTCCCATCGTAAGAAGGATACATCCTAGGACATGTTGATCAGATGGTTTTATTAGGATGAGGTGTTTGATAAGCCATTGATACAAACTTCATTGACACATTTACCTATGATCTAGACTTTAGATTTTGATAGTTAGGTTCTCACTTTACGACTTGCGATATTTTTTTTCTATTTGTTTTTCCAAAGGTTGGAGATGACGATTGATTTATTATGGGTGGAATTTTATTGTGGGTGAAAGCGAAATGGGATGGGTGGTTTTGGATTTTTTGGATTATTTCAATGTTTTTGGTAATTTTGAAAATGTTTTGAGGTTATTTTTGGTCTTTTTGAAAGTTTATATCAATGTTTATTTTTTTCAATTATTTGAGGCTATTTAGGGTTTTCTTTAAGATATTTGATTTTGTTTAGGTTTTTTGAATGTTTTCCAATGTTTAAGGATTTTTTGATGTTTAGATGTTTTTGAGATTTTTTGATATTTGAATGTTTAGGGTTTTTCGAGATTTTACAAATATTTAAGGTTTTTTTTAATTTTTGAATGTTTAGGTATTTTCTGAGTTATCTAGATGTTTAGGGGTTTTCTGAGAGTTTCAACCAAGAACCTAACCTAAAAGACCTATCCTAGGGGCCTCGGGGGCTGATCAAAGATAAGCCTTGCCTACGTTTTACATGCAAATACCACATAGTTCAACTGACTCGAGTTATTGAAGATGAATATGAACAATTGATGGATTTCCAATTTACTATGAAAGACTCCTAAAGGATTGAATTAGGGTGTCTCGGGGGCACATCAATGATGGCCTTTCCTATGTTCAAGCTTAGAGACAATGTAGTTTGACATAGTGTTGTTTTTTATTTTTTGATGTTTTGACCTTTTTAGGGATTTTGATGTGTTTTGGATGTTTTGGATTTTTCCTATACAATTTTCCAAATGTTTTTGCATTTTAGCTGTATAGGATTTGGATGTTTTTGGATTTTAGTTGTACAAGATTTGGATGTTTTTGGATTTTAGTTGTACAAGATTTTGACATTTTTGGATTTTTTGATGAATGTTTTATGAATGTTTTTGGGATTTTTTATTAAAATTTTGAGGTAAATGATACCTAGATCACAATTTCAATGTCACATTGTGATATAAAAGAAATGGATCAAGAGTTATTTGAAAACAAGAGTGCAATACCCCCAATTTCTAGCAATGTTTCATAATGCAATGGGTAGCCAAGATAGGTAATGTATATGCGAAGAGTTTGATAGAGTTTTATCATGCTAGATATGAGCTATGGGACTTCACGAGATAAAATGGTAAAGAGCCTATCAAAAGTTTTCCATGAGTAGAGTTAAAGCGTACGCCAAATCTTTGTCAAGATCAAGATAAAATGGAACATCTGGATAAATTTGGATTGGATGGATGGAGGGAACATTGGATTTATCATGACAAGGATGGGATGATTTTGTTTGAGAAGGACCATATAGACGCTCAATTATACTCATGACACTTGTTTTCCAGGTTTCCATCATAGTACTTTTCCAAAGTGCCACTATAGTGGTTTTCATTGGAGGATGAGTTTTATTTTTACTATTTTCTTGATTTTTTGATTTGTTTTGGTTTTTTTGATTTTTTAAATTTTTTACCCTCATGTTGAACCACTTGGTGGAACTAATGTAGAGATCACTATCATAACGTGCCAGTAATATCCTTCTTGAAGAAGTTGCTTTGCTAAGATACGAGCACTTGAATACAACCTTGAAGAACTCTGATCTGCCTCGTGGATACCAAAATTAACCTTGTCTATGTGTGCACATCATGATAAAGTTCCTTCAAAATCCTTATGATGAAGGGTAGCTGCCAACACACGGTCAATGTGAGAATTAGGTATCATGAATGGAGTGGACGGTGACATGTATGAATGAATATGAGATATATTGGTTGATGGTTTGGAACCTTTGACTCTCCAAACTTGGGAAGATGAGAAATGATGGGTGGGAAGAGAGATTTTCATAGAATTAGGACCAACCACAAGATATATTTTGTTCCTTGCTTGAGAAGTTTGCTTTTGTATTTGAGGACTCTTTTGATGGATACAATTCCCTTTTTGATTTTTCCCCATAGTTTCTTTGACTAATGAAGTTTTTGAGGGATGATTTTCTTTATTTTGCTTTGCTATCCATTTGTATTTTCTTTGTCCCTTTTGTGTCACTGCTTTAATTTCTTTAATGATCTTCACCTTGCTTTGATAGGAATTCTTCTTTTTACATTGGTCCCAATTTGCGTATGAGATGATGGGTGAATGCCAACTCATGATACAGTTAGTAGTAGTGTTGGCATTATTTTCATCATAAGGATTCTTTGTGCCCCATATGTTGATGCTTGTTGTAACCAAGATTTCCCCCGATGTTGTGAAGGTATTATCAATAGCTAATACTTTTCCCTGATAATTTATCCTTTGATCCATAGCTATTGAATGTCAATTTTCATGAACACATGATATTGCTATGGGTTCCTGTTGTTCAAGTATATGAACTATTTGCTCTGATTCTATGACATTGTTATCTATTGATACTGCTTCAGAAGATGTTAGTGCTAATTCAAAAGATGTCAATGATGCACAATCACTATATGACTCAAGAATCTCGACCGTTGCTTGCTCTTGTGTGGAAATATCAAGAGTGGGAGACTTTTGTTTTGGATGAAGAGTGTTTATGTGTCCATTAGAAAGAAACATCTCAGGAGTGATATCAGGGACATATTTGGATTTTAAAATGGTTTGGAAGATGTCCCTCAGCTCTCAGTGAAACTCTAGGGATAGGGGTTCTTGATCTTGACTCGATTCGGAGTAACTATCATTATCGTCAAGAGCCTCCTCTTGACATGATCCTTGGGTGGATGATCGATCATCGATAAAAGACTCTTCCCAATAGTTTTTGGGTATGGGCGTAATAATGGATATTTCTAGCTTGCTTGGAACTTCTTCAACATGCCCAATCATTGAATCATATGTGGTAGAGATATCACAATCTGATATCCACTTGATGTCATTATGGTATAAAATAATACTAAACACTGTTGATGGATTTGGACTTTTTTAAAAATAGTATCTTGATATGTATCTGATTCCTCATGTTGTGATGAATAAATATGTCCCACCATGGTATCACATGTACAGTTTACATTTTTTGAGGTTGATGCTTTTCTTGAATCATTTTCTTTTGTATGATCAAGCATAGGTTTTGTGTAATTTTTTAGATTTTCATTCCCAATTTTTTTGATCAACATAAATGTCTCTTTGTTCAATAAGATATTCTATTAGATGTTTGAGTCTAATTTTTTTTTGTGTTATGAGCTTTGTATTAGTGAAATTCACAAAAATGATCGTCTCTATGGCTACGAGGTTTGACTTGTGGCTCTTGATAGTTCAAGAAATCAAGGAGTGTGATAAGGTTAGACTATATCAACTACTTTAGCACATCCTCTATAGGTTCCCCTAAAGGAGTGAATTGTCATTTGGGAGAACTGTTTGTTCTTTGTGGTCCATGTTGAATGTTTGTAGCATTGATCATTGGTTGCTTGTTTGGTGGTTGTGCTCATAGTTTTTAAGTGGTCATGGTTTGGGTGTTTTCTTGTCTAGGAGCAGTTAAGACCACTTTTGCATCAACAACACCATCACTAGTAACATTCTTGTTCTTTTCCCAATAGCGGGGCTTGTCGTTAAAACTAGTGGATGAGTGGTTGTCTTTATACACTTGTGTGTTCCCTTGTGAGATTAGGGCTCTCTCAATGTTAAGGGCCCTAGGGACAAGCTCGTCATAAGTGGTAACACACTAACTACATTTTCAAGTGGAAGGATAGATTTGGATAAAAAAATTCTATGATAATCCCTACTTGTTCATCAAGAATGGTCCACTTGCTCTTACTAGCTCTTTGTCTCCATCGTTGTAAGAAATTGGTGAATGATTCTCCTTTATTTTCTTAAGAGTATATAACTCTTCTAGGCTTATGTCCATGTCAAGATTGAAGGAGAAGTGGCCGATGATTTTATCGATAATTTCTTGGAAGGTTTTGATGCCTGGAGGTAACTGTGAAAACCAATCCTTGGTAGGACCTATTAAACTTCATGGAAAGAGGCACACCAAATAGGACTCATTGTAGGTGACCTCCATACACATGGCATTGAATTCCTTGATGTGGTCCACATGATTTCCTCTCCCTTTGTATTTATCAAATTTTAGGATCTCAAAGCCGAGAGGGAATGGTACCATTGCGATGTTTTTTTCAAATGGATAAGGACATAAATTTTGTTGTGCATAGGGCTTCCTTATCTTGCCCATCAGTATATCTTGTATTTCTTGTGTTAATTCCTTAAGTTGTGATGCCATATCGTCTTAAGGGTTTGGTGGAGGAATATATGTTGCGTATTGTGGGATGGGATTCTGGTATGATGGGGTGTTGTATGGGGGTAAAAGCACAAAATTGTGTCACACTTTATAAAGGAATCCACCAACAATAAAAGAAATTATGAACTTCGACCACATAAAAATGGTCTTTATGTTTTGAATTTTAAAATGATGTAAACTAATGAAATGTAGAAATTTTGATGAAGTTTATTCCTATAATTTTTCAGATTTTAAAAAAATTGTTTTCATAATTTTTTTTATCAATTTAAGAACAAATTTTGCAATGCTAAAAATTTTCAGAAAAAAGTGACTTCACGGGCCATCAAGAAATAAATTGAAAAAAACTTCATTTCTCCCTAATTTTTTTCTCCAAATAGGTAACTTCAATATCTTGTGCATAGAAAAAAAATCAAATTTTGATGTATATTTTTCTTGTAATAACGTTTTAAAGCCAAACTTGTCAGAATTCAACAATTTTCATAGGCTGTCAACTATTGTCTTTTTTTTAATCATTTTCAAAAAAAAAAGTACACCCTTTTGAAGACAACTCTCTCCTCTTGTGCCCCATATATATATTTTAAAAAAATATGTTTTACTATTTTTTTAAATTTCTAATTAGCCTCTTTTTAACTTTAACAACCTACTTTCATTATTTCAAAAATAAAATATATTAAAACTAATCAAAATATTAAAAAAAATTACATATTTGGATTCATGGTGCAGGAGCACCTAGGCTAACCTCCATTTTGTTTCTTGTCATTTTTGGCTTGTATTTGACATTAGCCAAGTCAAAGGGTTTGTGTGTTTATTTTGGACCTTAGAAGGTCTTGCTTGTGTGTGGACTAGGTGAGTTAGTGTTAGAACTAAGGTCACCTTTTGGTCATTGTTTGTTGTTTGGTTAGCTTAGCCTTAGTAGCTTAAAGTTTGGATTTGAGTTTCTTAATGTTGTCCAAACACATGTGAGATGTAGGAAAGATGCTTTAAGGCCATTTATGATGTTAGTTCTTCGAACAAATTGGCTTAGAGGTCCTATATTCTTGTTGGCCTACTAAATGTAAAGATGCCAAAAATTGTCATGACAACATTGGAAATTTATTGTAAATGTTGCATGCAACTCGGCAACCTTGGATTCCCTAAAAGTTAGGAGTGGGGGATCAACTAACAGGCCTAGAAACCTGGAGAATGGATCTAAGATCACTAAGGGCTTAGATCCAGATAGAGAGAGGATTGTAACCAAAGTTTTGGAATAGAAAGTGGCTCTAAAATTCTGTTTTGTGTGAACATCGAGCATTATAGTGTGACAGTGATAGAATACAGATTGAATGCTTTGATTTGATGTTAGACTAGTGTTCATAGGATAGTTCTAAACTTTTTCCATTCTGCAAGTAAGTTGATTTAAGCTATTTTAGTGTCTTGAATAGATAGGTTAAGGTTTAGGGTTTTACTGGTCCTGTTTTGACCAGCTTGTTTGTCTATGGCTCCCCCATGAAATCTAGTCACAGGATCTTCCTAAGGGTAGATGAATGTTTTAGGGGAGCCATTGTTCTATATATATTTAGTGTTAGGAGTCATGGAGAGTGGAACAACTGTGTTTAATGTCAAGCCCTAAGCGAGCTTAGAGTGCCCGGTTAGAGGTTTGACAGTAATGAATTGAAGAATTTAGGTAGGGGATTGAGGTACAGTACGGAAAAAGTACAGTTCCAGGTAGGGTATAGACATATCTTAACATGCTAGAAGGATTGAGGTTCTAATAATCCATTTGACTAATTTTTGAGGGAGAAATCAGTGAGGTCCTAGTAAATAGGTCTTTTAACCCGATTTAACCTAGATAATAGGAAACCAGTGCACGGAGGACTTAGGAGTCTAGAACCTTTGGAATCCTTCAGAAAATCCAAAAGGGTAGTCAAATGTGGAATTGGTTTTTCAAGTTGTTTGGAAAATTTGGGCAGAAATGAAGTAAAGGTCTCTGTCAAGGGCTACAAGGAATTAGGCCCCCTCAAGACCAATTCTTGAAACCGATAGGAAAGGAGTTTGGAGATCCTCCAAGATGGATCCAGTTGGAAGTACATGGCATGTTTCCAATATGTTTGGCACCCCTGCAATCAATTCAAGGTTTTGTGTGATGTTGGCACTTAGAGTCTTCTAAGTGTAGGAGAGAGTTTGCCCATAACAAAGTGGTGTTAGTCTTTCAAGGTGAAGCACAAGGTGTGAGACTCTTGGAGAGGAGTTGGATCAGGACTTAGTTAATCATCTAAGCCTAACAAGGACCTAGAAGATATTAGGTTCCTAGACGAAGACAAGGAAAGGTCTTCTTAGCTAGTTGTGGAAGAAAGCCTTGGAACACTTACACCAATTCACCACTCCAAGCTCTACAAAAGGGTATTTTTCTTTTTTGTAGAAAAATCATTTTGACTAAAGAAATAATTAGTTGAAGTTGAAAGTTATAGAAAATTCTAAAAAAAAGCCAAGTTGGCTGCCAATTAGGATGCCACATAGATAGTTTTGGTAGAAAGGGTTTCCCCCAAAACACTTTCTATAGAAACCTCGCACATTAAAAAATACAATTTCAAAGTGGGAAAAGAAAATTTAATTTTTTGGGATTCAGGCAAAACTTATTCAGCCGAAACCCTGTGTGCCACATATAGGTCACATGGTTTAAATTGAAACCTATTCGACCGAAACTTTTTCGCTCGAAAATATTTTGCTCGAAACTATTTATTTGGCTGAAAGTGTGACACAACTTTGTGCTTTTACCCATTGTGTATATGGTGGTGTAGGATATTGTGAAGGTGATGATGGTGAAAGCATATGTATTCCTAACGTGTTTGTATTGACGATGTTCTGTTGAGGGTTATAGTAGGAACCTTGTTGTTGTTGTTGTTGTTGTTGGGCATATTGCTGAGCTAGTAAGTCTTGTTGTTGTTGTTGTGCTGCTAAGGCTACTTGTTGATCTTGTTGTTATTGATGTGCTGCTAAGGTTGCTTGTTGGGCTTGTTGCTGTTGTGCTGTTAAGGCTGCTTGATGGGATTGATGTTGTTGTTGTGATACTAAGACTTCTTGTTTTTGTTATTGTTGTTGTTGTGCTACTAGGGCTGCTTGTTGAGCTTGTTGTGCTGCTATGGTTGCTTGCTTGTTGTTGGTGTTGTTAGATGTATTTTTGATAATCCTGTTGTGCTTTTTGTAAAGCTAAGGAATGTGCTTGCAATGTAGGATCAGTTGTTTGTTGGGACATCTATGATGGGTTTTGGGTGTTGATGTTTTATGTGGGTAGTGGGTTGTTGATGAGAGGTTGTGGGTTCCCTTGGTTTAACATTCCTTGTAAGATTGTGGATTGGGATGCAAGAATGTAAGTTTAAGGTCCTATTTGATTTTGCATGATGTGAGGGACCAAGGGGAAAGATGATGTTTTTTTTCCATTTGGTATTGTGATGGTAATTGAACATTAGGCGCTTGAGTCCATTGATTGAAAGGGTTCCCTTGACTGATTTTTTGGGGACTTCATTGTGTTTGAGGTGGGATCAAGGTATTACCTCAGTTGATGGGATTCATGACCAAGGGGTTGTTTTGATTTGGATTGATGATAGATGGGTTTGATATGGATGGTGGATTGACTTGAGTAGTTTGGGTAACCACTTGTTTCGATGTGTCAATGAGGTTGTTGGAACCACTTGTCAAGGGTTGACTTTGCATGAGAGTGTTAACTTGTACTTGTTGTCCTACTTGAGGCACTTGGTTTACATTACCTTGCATATCATTAGGCACACTTGGGGTATTTATGGTGGTGGATGGAGATGGTTGCACTCAAAAAGTCGAGGTTGTTTTGGCCTCATGGAATGTAAGTGTTTTGCCAAATGTTGGTGTTCAACTTTTATTTTGGGAAAGGTTGGTGTTTAATAGAATGGTTGTGTTGTGAATACCCATAGTTGTGTTTTTTCCTAGCCATGAAGTGAGACCAAGGTTGGTTCCTATCCTAGTTGTAAGACTAGATGTTAAGGGTTGACTTGGCACAAGGGATAGAGTTGGTTGAATCATAGATTGGGTTAAGCCTTGTGTCAAATATTGACCAACAAAAGATGGGGAAGTCGGAGCTACATTTTCTAAGGCTTGACATTCTTGTTTGTACTCCATGATTTCTTTCTTATTAAGTCCAAATGGGTTTTTCATGACATCTTCTATCTGATATGGTCTTGATGGAGACAAGGGTTGTTGTGATGGGGTAACTTGACTTCTTGGATCAAATTCTTGAGGATTGGGATCACTTGAGGTAAATGTGACTTTGGTTTTCTCCATGATTATTTTGTGTTGTGATCTTGTCTTTACCATAAATTTTGGGTCACCTATGGGAGATTTGTGTTGAGATTTGTAATGTTTGAACTCTCTAGTTGACTCAAATCTAGGTAAAAGGGACACTAAGTCTTTTTGGAGCAATGGTGACAATGGGAGATGAAAAGATGAATGATATTGGGAGTGATCTTTGCAAACATTTTGGGACAACAGTTTTGACTTAAGTTTGATGGTTTGATGTTTGGATAAAGGATGGTTATGAACTTGAGAATCTTTAGGGTAGAATCATGACCTTCAAGATAAACTAGTTCAAAGATGATAACTAACTTAACTAAATGCATGGAAAAGGATTCATTTCACATACAAAGTAGCTAAGTTAGGGTTTGGGTTTGATTGATGTCTAAGTCCAAAAGTGTTGGTATGTTCAATTTTTTTGCAAAGATAGGTGAAGTGAAGGATGAAGTTTGATGAAAGGGGTGGATGAAATGTTTGACCCAATATTGACCTAGAGTGAACCTTTGTTTTTCAAGACCAAGGTAGTGAGAAACATGTTATACCTCTAAAGTGATCAAACCCTAAGGACTCGGTGATTTTGGTAAAATAGAACTCAAATGATTTTGGAAATAGGACTTAATGATTTTGACAATAGAATTTGGACTCAATGTTTTGCGATGTTTTCCTTGTATGATAGCGGGCGTAAGGTCAGGTTGTTCAATCAAAGTGGTCAGTCTCCAAATGGTCATGTGGGGTTCAATTCTATCAAGTTATCTTGCTTAAATGATTTTCTTTTAACCACAAACACTTGTATTGATTAAGTTCAAACTAAATTTTTATGTCAAAAACATCATCAATTTCACAAGGTCCATTTTGTGAAAAGAATGAAGTCAAGGGCATAGTTACCTAGGTTAACTTTGGAAAATATGGATTGAGATATAAGTCAAGATATTTAGAAATCTCTAAGGATAGGAATCCTTAGGAAAAGCATTAATATCAAGGCTATTTCAAAGGGTATCCATACTTAGACCAAAGGGTTTGAAATTTTGAGGAAAATTGTGAATTTTTGTTTGTAATGTTTTTGGAACCAAGAAAAGTATTAAACTATCTCTCAAGCATTTACCACCTTAGGTTCATAAGATACTACTTGTTGAATCCCAACTTGGATTTCTCCAAACACTGAGACAATGTGAACAACTAGAGATTTGGTGACACTAGCTCCCCTCCATGGCACACACTTCTCCGGACCACCAAATCTCAAATCCTGAAGATCCGAATGATTTTTTTGTTTCAACAATGAATAGTAAAATATGGGGCAGCTTCAGAAGGACCGTTCCTGTACCAACAAGTATAAAGGTTTTTGGATTCTAAACAATTGGTTCGTAATAAGGGCTTTCGTTCAAGGTGGCCATACACGCAGTAAGATTAGCTCATGATAGAGGCCTCCTTGTCCTTTCCTAAGAAAGGATTTTGATGTATCACACAGACACTAAGGGTGACACTTTTTGGTATGACACATCCACACCTATTGTTTATGACTTTCATCACAAACACATTTTTCATATAGCAGTTTGAAAGAGCTTGGCTTTAGCTTGTTTACTCTTAGGTAGTTCCCTCCTTTCAAAGTGGGGAGGCAGGCCCTCTAAAGATAAACAAAAGCAAGGAAGTACATATGTTGTTCGATCTCCCAGGTTGGATGATGTAAGGAGAGAGCATTCACAATTCCTTTTCCTCACACTACCATGGGGTTCATTTTAGTCCAAGTTGAAATATGTGGGTGATTATACAAAATGTTAAAGAAATACTTTTGATTCCCAAGATCGTCGAGTGGTGTCAAAGAAGAGCATGCACATTTAATAACACAAATATAAATCACAAGACATGGAAAAAAAATTTTAATTTTAATCCTCAAAGCAAGGTAAGTTCATTTTAAGCACCAAATTAAGTGTGAGTTTGTCTTGTTCAATTTTAACCCAACAAGTAAAAATGATGCGAGGGTTCAATTTTAACTGATTTGAGCATTTATTTTAAAACCCAATTGAAAGCTAGTGTGGTCCTAAAGCGTGAAATAAAAAAGAATTACAAATGGTTTATAATTGTTCCAAAAGTGTCTAAACACTTGTTACAATTATAGTTCAAATGATAATAGTATGCTTCTTTTGTTCAAATTGTATTGTCCAAAGCTACAAAACCCAGTTAGTCTAAAAACAAAAACAAGAAGTTAGAGACATGTTAAAAATCAGATGAAATCAAAAATTTAAAGCACATGTCAAAATTTAAAGCAAATATGAAGTTGTTTGGTTCAATTTTATCCAACTTTGAAAACTAATTCATTTTATCCTTTCAAGTGTTTGAGAAATATTTTTAGAAAATTAGATTATAACAACTTGAGATAATGAAAAATTTCTCAAATATTGATCAATTTTGAAATTGTGAAATGTTTTGGAAAGCTAAACATGAGATCTTCAAAACCCAACAACCTTTCTACAAGATTAGTCATAGAATTCATTAAAAATTAAGGAAAATCATGCATTTTAGAGATTAAACCTAGAATTAAAAAAATAGCAAAATTAATGATGGACAACAACTTGAGATAATGACAACTTCCTCAAATCTTGATAAATTTTGAAATTGTAATTTTTTTTCAAAGATAAGTATGAGATCTTCAAAACCCAACAACCTTTTTGCAAAATTAGTCATATAAAATTCATTAAAAATTAAGGAAAATCATGCATTTAAGAGATTAAACCTAGAATTTTTCAAACAACAACAATATTAATGATGGAAAACAACTTGAGATAATGAAAACTTCCTCAAATCTTTATCAATTTTGAAATCGTAAAATGTTTTGGAAAGCTAAACATGAGATCTTCAAAACCCAACAACCTTTCCACAAGATTATATTGCAAGTATGAGCAAGTTTGGTTGTGTGACATCATTGATGTTGTCACTAATGTCAACATAGTACAAGATGTTGCAGGTTGTGCATGTATAGTTGAGATGTTGATGAGATGTTGTGAGTACATGGAGCTATCTTTATGATGTTACAAATGTGCCGATATAATGGGTTATAGAGTGCTTTTGAGAAAATTAATAAATAGAGAAGTCAAAGTTGTGTGTATGTTCAGAATGTGCTTTGGTATGTGCTCTGCATTTCTTCTGTGTTGATCGTATGCTTGTCCAGATTTGAGGTGTTGTTTATGGGCTTCTATTGGTGATTTCTCCTAGTTTGTAGCTTCTGGTTTGATGGGGAGTGGAAGATGTGTTCACTGGTATGTGAACTAGTTTGACAGAGTTGTTTGTCTATAGACTAGGAGAAATATTTCTGCTCCATAGTCATATGTTGATTTGTTTCAGGTCTTGCAAATATGGAATATGTCTTGTAATGGTGTTCTTTGTGTTCTCGAAAAGATGTTCATGGTTTGGTGCTCTGGAATTTGAGTTTTAGTATTGTTGTGTGTATTTGTTCAATCCAGATGGAATGGTGAGAACTATTTTGAGTTTGAAGGTTGTTGCAACTGATGCAAATGAGTTTAGAGGAATTTGAGATGTGTTACGGTGATTGGTGAAGCGTGTTGTGTCATCTGCATGTTATCTTCTTGATGTGGAAGCATGTACTTTAAAGTTCATTTGTGTTTTCATTAGGTTTGGCTGACCTGGTGTTTACACTTCATTCAAAGGATTAAGAATTAATTAAGGAAGCTTGTGATTGATCCAAGATGATGTTTTGGGTCTTGGTTAAGTATTGATTTGGTCTGCTCTCATTCCTTTCCAGTGCGGGAATGTTGAGTTTCTGACCTAATTTGAATTTATGAAATGAAGGATGTGTAGCCGACCTTGAAAAAGTTTCTAGGGTTGAAGAGGGTATAAATACAAGTTGAGATTTTGTGAATTAATGAATCAATCAAGCCACAAGTTTGAGAAGTAGAGTTGTGCGAAAGTGAATTAAGGCAGCAATACTTTAATCTGTTAGATTCTTGAAAGCAGTGAGTTGACAGTGTCTACAATTCTTCTAATCTAGGTTGCGAGTGTGTGTAATTTGTTGTGGTGGATATTTCTGTAATCTTTTGTATCTATAGGTAGTGAGCCTCCCTATTGGATAGTGAGTCCTTTCTATAGGCAGTGAACCTTTGTATCTAGATAGTGAGTCCTTTTGGGCAGTGAGCCCTTGGTAGTGAGCCTCCTTGTATTTGGTTGTGTTATTACTTTATATTGTGAGCTAATCATCACTGTGGTTTTTCCATTATTGGGTTTTCCACATAAATCTGGTGTCTCTTGTGTTGATTTTGCTTTCTATTATCTGCATTTCATGTTCATACTTAATAACTAAATTAAGTGGTTGTAAAGTTTTTAAGTGTTTGTGTTTGAATTTGGTGACAACTGATTCACCTCCCTCTTAATTGTCTTGCACCTTTCAACAATTGGTATCAGAGCTTTGGTTCCTTGGTGAAGAGCTTAACTGCTTGGGGTAGATCTGATGGCACACAAATTGGTGATCCTTATGTTTGATGGATTTGAATACAATGACTAGAAAGTGCAGATGAGAGGTTACATAATCTCTCTTGGTTACAAGACCTGGAAGGTTGTTGAGATGAAGTATTTTGCTCCAGCAAGTGGTCCTACTACTGTAGATGAGGTTTCCACCTATGAGGAGAATGAGAAAGTGAGGTATGCGATTTACAGTGCTTTATCTAAGACTAAGCAAACTAAATTTATTTCTTTGGGAACTGCTTATGAAGTCTGGAAGAAGTTGAAAGATATTTATGAAGGAAATGATAGAGTGAAATTGACAAAGAAGCTAATAGCAAAGCACATATATGAAAATTTGAAAATGGAAGAAGGTGAAGATATTGTGAGCTATTTTCAGAGGCTTGATCTTGTAGTGAATAAAGTTAAGAATCAAGGGGGTACTATGGTAGATGAGGATATAATAGAGAAGATTATAATTACCTTACTAGAGAGTTACAGTGATAAGGTCTCACTTATTAAGGAAGTGTATGATCCGAAAAAGTTTACTAAAGAACAACTATTTGGCACCTTGACTGCATTTGAGATGAGGAAGTTTGGAAAGAAAGAGGAGAAGAGAAAGTCAACATTTAACGCAACAAAGACTAAAGATGATTCAGATAGTGATGGTTAAGATGAGTTGGAAAAAAAATTTACAAGGAAGTTGAAGAAAGGTATCGGTAAGTACAAAGGTATCTTACCCTTTAAATGTTTTAGTTGTGGAAATATTGGTCATTATGATTCAAGATGTCCAAATAGACTTTCACATAAGAAAAAAAGAGATAATAATAAAGATAGAAAGGATAAGAAGTACAAGAAGTTGTATTATGTCAGAGAAGATGCTAGAATTTCTGATGATGAATCAGACTTTGGGGATAATGATGATGAATGCTTGTTTTTAGCTTTAGAGAATAAATCTATGTCTATTAAATTTGGAAGATGTGCAAGGGAAAGTGGTTCAGAGAGTAAGAAGGATGAGAAGGCACTCTGGTTACTGCATTTCATGCTATACAAGATGAAGACTATTGGGTAATTGATAGTGGCTACTCTAATCACATGACTGAAGATAAAAATAAGCTCACTAAGCTTGAAAAATGTGATGGTGGTTTAGTTATGTTTGGAAATGATTCTGGAGCAAAGATTGTTGGGAAAGGAAAAATTAGTTTTGATGGAAATCACAACACTGATGATGTCTATTATGTTAAAGGATTAAGGCATAATCTTTTGAGTGTTGGAAAAATGTGTAGAAAAGGTTTCAAGCTTGTGTTTTAGGACAACATCTATGAGATCAGAAAAGGGCCTAGAACTGTGGTTGATACAAGAAGAACACATGGAAATATTTATCAACTTAAGGGTGTTGATGGTCAGTGCTTGGTATCTCAAGTTAATGAAAGTTGGATATGGCACTGGAGGATGGGACATGTAAACTTTGATAATATGATCAAAATCAGTTCAAGAGAGGTTGTTTGAGATTTGCCTAAGATCACAAAGCCTAATACTATGTGCAAGAGTTATCAATTGGGAAAGAAAACTAGAAGCAATTTTAAAGGAAAAGATCAGTCAGCTGCCGAAATGATGGAATTGGTGCATACTGACCAATATGGACCTTCAAGAATAGGAATTCTAAATGGTGACAGGTATTTCATGCTCCTTGTTGATGATTACTAAAGAATGACATGGGTTACATTTCTTAGAGAGAAGACTCAACCTCTAGATAAAGTGTTCAAGGCAAGGGTAGAGAATGAAGTAAACCTAAGAATCAAATGTTTAAGGTTTGATAGAGGTGGAGAATTCACTTTGAGTGAGTTTAATACATTTTGTGAAGAGAATGGCATAAAAATATTTTTTTGCTCCTAGAACTTTGCAGCAGAATGGAGTTGTAGAAAGAGAGAACCTAACTGTTTAGGAGGCTGCTAGAACTATAATGAAAGAACAAAATGTACCTGGTGTATACTGGAGAGATGCAATCCACACTACTGTTTACATTCTTAATAGACTTCATATCAGAGGTAACAACACTAAGACTCCTTATGAGTTGTGGACTGGTAAGATTCCTACTATGAAGTACTTTAAGGTGTTTGGAAGCAAGTGTTACATTAAAAGAGATGATGAGAAACTTGGGAAGTTTGATGCTAGATGTGATGAAGGAATTTACCTTGGGTATTCAACGAATAGAAAAGAATATAGATGCTTCAATAAGAGATTGAGGAAGATAGTTGAGAGTTCAAATTTTGAAGGTTGATGAGGACATGCACAGACCAGTTGAGATGAGTGAAGTTAAACTTGATGAGCCTATCTATGAACCAGTACCAGAAGAGAATAAAGAGGAAGAAAAAGAAAAAATTGAAGAAGAGGAAGAGATTCCAAAACTTTCTCCTAAGACTCCTAAGTATGTAAAGAAGAATCATCCTGAAGACCAGATAATTGGAGATAAGAGTGAAGGTGTGAAGACAAGAAGCAAAGTGGTGGTAGGTGAGGTAAATTTGTGTTTACTTTCAAAGATAGAACCTAAGTCTGTGAGTGAAGCATGTAAAGATGAGAGCTGGGTAAGAGCAATGAAAGAAGAGTTGCAGTAGATAGAAAAGAATTAAACATCGGAATTGGTTCCTAGACCAGTAAATAAGAATGTGATTGGTTCAAAGTGGGTGTTCAGAAATAAATTGAATAAGAATGGTGAAGTTGTAAGAAACAAAGCAAGACTTGTATGTAAAGGTTATTCACAAGTTGAGGGCATAGACTTGGAAGAGGCATTTTCCTCGATGGCAAGAATGGAGGAAATTCAGATGTTCTTGACATTTTCTGCTTATAAACTTAAGGGTATATTAGATGGATGTAAAGTCTGCTTTTCTAAATGGAGAGTTGGAATAAGTGTACATGGAACAACCAGAGAGATTTAAGCTGTCAAATAAACCAGATATGGTCTGTAAGTTGAAGAAGGCATTTTATGGATTGAAGAAAATTTAACAAAGTCTCTGCAACAAGTTTAAAAAAGCTTGGTATGCTAGATTGGACAAATACTTGACACAGTAAAAGTTTAACAAAGTATCTACAGATAACAATCTTTATTTCAAGATTGAAGGAAACAAGATGTTGATAGTAGTTGTGTATGTTGATGATTTTTTGGAGGAAATGAAGGTATGTGTAACTGTAGATTCTTCATTTTTCTGGACTGATGGATGGGTCTACTCCGTAGGGGGAGTAGAGAGTTTCATTGTTGCAGTATGAGTTATGTGGGTGCACTCCTTAAGGGGAGTGGTCTGAGTTTTGTTCTTTTCTAGTGATGTCAAAGGGGGAGAGAGAGAGCATGTGAATAACAACAAAAGGAGAGAAAAAGAAGATGCTGAAAGGAAGAGAGAATACTGAGAATGTGTCTTTGATGGTTTTTCACATCATGTGTTGCCATCAAAGACAAAGGGGGAGATTGTTGCAAGTGTGAGAAAGTTTGGTTGTTTTGTCATTGATATTGTCATTGATGTCAACACAGTATAGGATGTTTTAGGTTGTGCATGTATAGTTGAGATGCTGATGAGATATTGTGAGTACATGGATCTATCTTTATGATGTTGCAGATGTGTTGATATAATGGGTTACCAAGTGCTTTTGAGAAAATTAATAAATAGAGAAGTCAAAGTTATGTGTATGTTCAAAATGTGCTCCAGTATGTGCTCCACATTTCTTCTGTATTGATCCTATGCTTGTGTGGATCTAAGGTGTTGTTTATGGGCTTCTGTTGGTGATTTCCCCTAGTTTGTAGATTCTAGTTTGACAGAGAGTGAAAGATGTGTTCATCGATATGTGAACTAGTTTGACAGAGTTGTTTTTCTGTGGACTGGGAGAAATATTTTTGCTCCATAGTCATTTGTTGGTTTGTTTAAGGTCTTGCAGATCTAGAATATGTCTTGTAACAATTATCTCTATGTTTTGGCAAAGATGTTTGTGGTCTGGTGTTTTGAAAGTTGAGTTTCAGTATTTTTGTGTGTATTTCTTCAGTTTAGATGGACTATTGAGAAGTATTATGAGTTTGAAGGTTGTTGCAGTTGATGCAGATGAGTCTAAAGGAATATGAGATGTGTTATAGTGATTGGTGAAGTGTATTGTGTCATCCACATGTTATCTTCTTGATGTGGAAGCGTGTAATTCAAAGTTAATTTGTGTTTTCATTAGGTTTGGTTGACCTGGTGTTTACACTTCATTCGAAGGATTAAGAATTAATTAAGGAAGCGTATGATTGATCTAAGATGATGTTTTGGATCTTGCTTAAGTATTGATTTGGTCTGCTCTCATTCCTTTCCACCGCAGGAATGTTGAGTTTCTGACCTAATGTGAATTTATGAAATGAAGCGTGTGTAGCCAACCTTGAAAAAGTTTCTAAGTTTGAAGAGGGTATAAATACAAGTCGAGATGTTATGAATTAATGAATCAATCAAGCCACAAGTTTGAGAAGCAGAGTTGTGTGAAAGTGAATTTAGGCAACAATACTTTAATATGTTAGATTCCTGAAAGCAATGAACTAATGGTGTCTAAAATTCTTCTAATCTAGGCTACGAGTTTGTGTAATTTGTTGTGGTGATTCATTCTATAATATTTTGTATCTATAGGTAGTGAGCCTCCCTATTGGATAGTGAGTCCTTTCTGTAGGAAGTGAGGCTTTGTATCCATACAATGAGTCCTTTTAGAAAGTGATCCCTTGGAAGTGGGCCTCTTTATATTTGGTTGTGCAATTACTTTATATTGTGAGCTAATCCTCACCGTGGTTTTTCCTTTATTGGGTTTTCCACATAAATTTTGTGTCTCTTATGTTGATTTTGATTTTTGTTATCTACATTTCATGTTCATACTTAATAACATAATTAAGTGGTTGTAAAGTTTGTTAAGTGTTTGAAGTTTTGTGTTTGAATTTGGTGACAATTGATTCACCCCTCCTCTCAGTTGTCTTGCACCTTTCAACAATTGGTATTAGAGCTTTGGTTCCTTGGTGAAGAGCTTAACCGCTTGGGGTAGACCCAATGGCACACAAATTGGTGATTCCTATGTTTTATGGATCTTACTATAGTGACTAGAAAGTGAAAATGAGAGGTTACATAATCTCTCTTGGTTACAAGACCTAGAAGGCTATTGGGACAAAGTATGTTTGTCAAACAAGTGGTCCTACTATTGTAGATGAGGTTTCCACCTATGAGGAAAATGATAAAGTGAGGTATGTGATTTACAGTGATTTATCTAAGACAAAGCGAACTAAATTTATTTCTTTGGGCATTGCTTATGAAGTTTGGAAGAAGTTAGAAGATATTTATGAAGGAAATGATAGAGTGAAATTGACAAAGAAGTTGACAGCAAAGCGCATATATGAAAATTTAAAAATGGAAGAAGGTGAAGATATTGAGAGCTATTTTCAGAGGGTTGATCTTGCAATGAATGTAGTTAGGAATCAAAGGGGTACTCTGGAAGATGAGGATATAATAGAGAAGATTCTAATGACCTTACCAGAGAGTTACAATGATAAGGTCTTAGTTATTGAGGAAGTGTATGATCCTAAGAAGTTTACTAAAGAACAACTATTTGGCACTTTGATTGTATTTGAGATGAGGAATTTTGGAAAGAAAGAGGAGAAGACAAAGTTAGCATTTAAAGCAACAAAGACTGAAGATTATACAGATAGTGATGGTTCAGATGAGTTGGAAGCAAAGTTTACAAGGAAGTTGAAGAAAGGAATCGATAACTACAAAGGTATGTTTCCCTTTAAATGTTTCAGTTGTGGAAATATTGGTCATTATGCTTCAAGATGTCCAAATAGAGTTGTACATAAGAAGAAAAAAGACAATAATAAATAAAGGAAGGATAATAAATACAAGAAGTTGTATTATGTTAGAGAATATACTGGAATTTCCAATGATGAATCAAACTTTGAGGATAATGATGATGAATTCTTGTTTTTAGCTTTAGAGAATAAATCTATGTCTGCTAACTCTAGAAGATGTGCAAAGGAAAGTGGTTCAGAGAGTAAGAAGGATGAGAAGGAAGGCACTTTGGTTACTACATTTCATGCTAGAAAAGATGAAAACTATTGGGTGATTGACAGTGGCTACTCTAATTACGTGACCAAAGATAAAAGTAAGTTCACTAAGCTTGAAAAATATGATGGTGGTTTAGTTATGTTTGGAGATGACTTTGGAGTAAATATTTTTGGGTAAGGAACAATTAGTTTTGATCAAAATCACAACACTGATGATTTCTATTATGTTAAAGGCTTAAGGCATAATCGTTTGAGTGTTGGAAAAATGTGTAGAAAAGGTTTCAAGCTTGTGTTTCAGGACAACACCTGTGAGATTAGAAAAGGTTCTGGAACTGTGGTTGCAATAGGATGAATAACACATGGAAATATCTATCAACTTAGGGGTCTTGATGGTTAGTGCCTGGTATCTTAAGTTAATGAAAGTTGGCTACGGCACCAGATGATGGGATATGTAAAATTTGATAATATGATCAAAATTAGTTCAAGAGAGGTTGTTCGAGATCTGCCTAAGATCACAAAGTCGAATATTATGTGCAGGAGTTGTCGGTTTGGAAAGAAAACTAGAAGCAATTTTAAAGGAAAAGATTGGTTAGCTACCAGAATGCTGGAATTGGTGCATATTGACCTATGTGGCCCCACAAGAATAGGAAGTCCAAACGGTGAAAAGTATTTCATGCTCCTTGTTGATGATTATTGTAAGTGTGGAAAAATGTAAACTAAATACAATTAAATACACCTCTTAATGAAACATTGTATCAAGATTAAACATGAATTAAACTATTTTAAAATAGAGAAAAGCTTGAAAGCATGTCATTGTCTCCTATCTCCAAAGATTTAGCAAGTTACAGAAGCTCTCAAATTTGTAAGCACCGTAACTGTTTAAAATGCCTATCTAGAGAACGGAATGGATGGTAAATGCAATGATGTGATGATTAAGAATGATTTCTAGATGATATGATGCTACTGTAAACTATCATGACATGAAACCTACTAAATGGAAGCTACAGTAAAAACTAATGATGTTGTTGTGATATGAAATCTAATGATGCCATGATGCTATGATGATACTAAAATGCTAATGCTAATGCTTATGGTTACTTGGTTGCTTGAGTACTAATTCCTGCAGAGTAATTTTACATAAAAGATTATAATTATCGGATGATTTTGATGCTTCAGAAGGCTATATATATAGATTTTCTGCAACAGTTTTGGACAGGGGTAACACAACAGAGGCTGAGATTAAATCTGGAGATTTTGAATGGTATGAGATGAGAAGGTGGAGCTGGTCATGGAGGATTGTTCCTCCCCATGAAAACACCTGGAAAGATGAGAGGAAAGATTTGAGGCAAAAGATTGAGAGGATTGCCTGCAGGTTTGTCCCTGAGGCTTTTCCTGTGAATGACAATTGCATTAATTAGATTTAAAAAATCTAATTTTATTGGTGAGTGAATAGAGGGATTTGATTTATGCTTTTATTTAAATATTTTTAAATTTAGCAAAAGGGGAATAAATAATTTAATAAAACAAACTATAGAAGTTGTTTATTAAATTAAAATAGAAGGAATATGATAATTAAATTAAAGATTTTAGGATATCTTTATTTAATTAAGAAGAAATGTGATGAGATAGAAGAATTAATAGTGAACTTAATATAAATAAATATTTCTATTTATTTACTAAGTAGATGCATTAAGATTAATTAATCAAATAAGTCATATTTAATTAATTAGATTCTCCAGACCATTTTTTAGGTGTCTACAATTACTAAAGAATGACATGGGTTACATTTCTTAGAGAGAAGACTCAGACTCTAGATAGATTTAAAGTGTTCAAGGAAAGGGTAGAGAATGAAGTAAACCTAAGAATTAAATGTTTAAGGCTTGGTAGAGGTGGATAATTCACTTTGAGTGAGTTTAATCCATTTTGTGAAGAGCATGGCATAAAGAGACATTTTTTCTACTCTTAGAACTCTGCAGCAAAATGGAGTTGTGGAAAGAAAGAACTGGACTATTCAGGAGGCTGCTATTACTATGATGAAAAAATAAAATGTACCTATTTTATATTGGAGAGAGGCAATCCACGTTGTTGTTTACATTCTTAATAGAGTTTAGATTAGAGGTAACAACACTAAGACTCCTTATGAGTTGTGGACTGGTAAGATTCCTACTATGAAGTACTTTAAGGTGTTTAGAAGCAAGTGTTACATTAAAAGAGATGATGAGAACCTTGGGAAGTTTGATGCTAGATGTGATGAAGGAATTTTTCTTGGGTATTCAATGAATAGAAAAGCATACAATGCTTCAATAAGAGATTGAGGAAGATAGTTGAGAGTAAAAATTATCAAAGTTGATGAGGACATGCATAGACTAGTTGAGATAGGTGAAGTTGAACTGGATGAGCCTATCTGCAAACCTATACTAGGAGAGAATAAAGAGGAAGAGGAATAACATATTGAAGAAGAGGAAGAGATTCCAAAAATTTCTCCTAAGACTCCTAAGTATGTAAAGAAGAATCATCCTGAAGACTAGATAATTGGAGATAAGAGTGAAGGTGTGAAGACAAGAAGCAAAGTGGTGGCAGGTGAGGTAAATCTGTGTTTAATTTCAAAGATAGAACCTAAGTTTGTGAGTGAAGCATGTAAAGATAAGAGTTGGGTAAGAGAAATGAAAGAAAAGTTACAACAGATAGAAAAGAATCAGACATGGGAACTGGTTCCTAGACCAGTAAATAAGAATGTGATTGGTTCAAAGTGGGTGTTCAAAAATAAATTGAATGAGAATGATGAAGTTGTGAGAAACAAAGCAAGAGTTTTATGTAAAGGTTATTCACAAGTTGAGGGAATAGACTTTGAAGAGGAATTTTCCCCGGTGGCAAGAATGGAAGCAATTCGGATGTTCTTGGAATTTTTTGCTTATAAAGACTTCAAGGTATATCAGATGGATGTCAAGTTTGCTTTTCTGAATGGAGAATTGGAAGAAGTGTACATGGAGCAACCAGAGGGATTGAAGCTATCAGGTAAACCAGATATGGTCTGTAAATTGAAGAAGGCATTATATGGATTGAAACAAGCTCCTGGAGCTTGGTATGCTAGATTGGACAGATACTTGACACAACAAAAGTTTAACAAAGGATCTGCAGACAACAATCTTTATTTCAAGATTGAAGGAAACAAGATGTTGATAGTAGTTGTGTATGTGGATGATATCATATTTAGAGGCAATGAAGGGATGTGTAAGAAGTTTTTAGAAGAGATGAAAAAATAATTTGAAATTTCTATGATTAGTGAGTTGAATTTCTTCCTTGGATTGCAAGTGAATCAAACTAATAAGGGGGATATTCATTTCACAATCTAAGTATGCCAAAGATTTGTTGAAGAAGTTTGAAATGGATGAATCCAAACCTGTCTATATTCCTATGGTGATCGGATGTAAGCTGAGTAAAGATGACAAATTTGCTAAAGTTGATCAAAGCATGTACAAATCTATGATTGGTGGACTGTTGTATCTAACTACTACTAGACTGAATATCATGCATGCAATATGTTTGGTTGCTAGATTTCAATCAAAACCTAAAGAAGCACATGTTACAGTTGTGAAGAGGATATTCAGATATCAAAAAGGAACTTTGGATTATGGCTTGTGGTATCCTAAGGATATTGATTTCACTTTAAATTCTTACACTAATGCAAATTGGGATGGTTGTGTAGATGGACGGAAAAGTAAAAGTGGTGGTGCTTTCTTTCTTGGTGGAAGATTGGTTTCATGGGTTAGCAATAAAACATGACTCCATTTCTTTATCCACTGCAAAAACTAAGTATATTGCTACAACATTTTGTTGCACACAAGTTTTGTGGATGAAGCAAACTTTGAAGGAAATAGGAGTGATATGTGATAAGCCTATACCTATATTCTGTGATAATACAAGTGCTATAATAATTTCAAAGAATTCGGTAATGCACTCAAGGAAAAAACATATATCTATCAGATATCATTTCTTGAGAGAAAAGTATTGAAGATTGAAATTAGATTAGAGTATGTGCCTACAAAAGATTAGATTGCAGACATATTTACCAAGGCTCTTCCGAAGGATACTTTTGAGTATCTTAGGGAGAAGTTGGGGGTCACTAGACCTCCTCTTAACTAGTTGCACATGGAGGTGCATCAGTCCAATGGATCTGTAGATTATTCATTTTTCTAGACTGGTGGATGGGTCTACTCCGCAAGGGGATTAGAGAGTTTCATTAATGCAATATGAGTATTGTGGGTGTACTCCTCAGGGGGAGTGATATGAATTTTTTTCTTTTCCATTGATGTCAAAGGGGGAGAAAGAGCATGTGAAAAATAGTAAAAGGAGAGAAAATGAAGAAGCTAAAAGGAAGAGAGACTATTGAGAATGTGTCTTTGATGGATTTTCACATCATGTGTTGCCATCAATGACAAAGGGGGAGATTGTTTCAAGTATGAGCAAGTTTGGTTGTGTTGTCATATATGTCAACATAGTACAGGATGTTGCAGGTTGTGCATGTATAGTTGAGATGCTGATGAGATGTTGTGAGTACATGGAGCTATATTTATGATGTTGTAGATGTGCTAATATAATGGGTTACCAAGTTCTTTTGAGAAAATTAATAAATAGAGAAGCTAGAGTTGTGTGTATGTTCAAAATGTGCTCCAGTAGGTGCTTCACATTTTTTTTTGTTGATCCTATGCTTGTGCGGATATGAGGTGTTGTTTACAGGCTTCTATTGGTGATTTCTGCTGGTTTGTAGCTTCTATTTTGATGGACAGTGAAAGATGTGTTCACCGGTATGTGAACTAGTTTGATAGAGTTTTTTGTCTATGGACTAGGAAAAATATTTTTGCTTTGTAGTCCTTTGTTGGTTTGTTTCAGGTCTTGCAAATTTGGAATATGTCTTGTAGTGGTGTTCTCTATTTTTTGGCAAAGATGATTGTGGTCTGGTGCTCCAGAAGTTGAGTTTCAGTATTGTTGTGTGTATTTGTTCAGTCTAGATGGACTGGTGAGAAGTATTCTGAGTTTGAAGGTTGTTGCAATTGATGCAGATGAGTCTAAACGAATCTAAGATGTGTTACAGTGATTGGTGAAGCGTGTTGTGTCATCCACATGTTATCTTCTTGATGTGGAAGTGTGTACTTCAAAGTTCATTTTTTTTTCATTAGGTTTGGTCGACCTGGTCTTTACACTTCATTTGAAGGTTTAAGAATTAAGTAAGGACGCGTGTGATTGATCTGAGATGATGTTTTGGGTCTTGGTTAAGTATTGATTTGGTCTACTCTCATTCCTTTCCAACGTAGGAATGTTGAGTTGCTGACCTAATTTGACTTTATGAAATGAAGTGTGTGTAGCCAACCTTGAAAAATTTTCTAAGGTTGAAGAGGGTATAAATACAAGTTGATATGTTGCGAATTAAGGAATCAATCAAGCCACAAGTTTGAGAAGTAGATTTGTGCAAAAGTGAATTAAGGAAACAATACTTTAATGTGTTAGATTCTTGAAAGCAGTGAGTTGACGGTGTCTACAATTCTTCTGATCTAGGCTGCGATTGTGTGTAATTTGTTGTGGTGGATATTTCTGTAATATTTTGTATCTATAGGTAGTGAGCATACCTGTTGGACAGTGAGTCCTTTCTATAGGTAATGAGTCTTTGTATCCGGACAGTGAGTCCTTTTGGCCAGTGAACCCTTGGTAGTGAGCCTCTTTGTATTCGGTTGTGCAATTACTTTATATTGTGAGCTAATCCTCACTGTGGTTTTTCCCTTATTAGGTTTTCCACGTAAATATGGTGTCTCTTGTGTTGATTTTTATTTCTATTATCTACATTTCATGTTCATACTTAATAATAGAATTAAGTGGTTGTAAAGTTGTTAAGTGTTTGAAGTTTTGTGTTTGAATTTGGTGACAATTGACTCACCCCCCCTCTCAGTTGTCTTGCACCTTTCAACAAATTAGTCATATAGAATTCATTAAAAAATAGAGAAAATCATGCATTTAAGAAATTAAACCCAAAATCTTTCCAAAAGACACACAAAACATTAATGTTCGCCCTCCTTCTATTGACAAAATGTGACCAATGACATAGTATAGGTTAACTACACTCGATCCATACGAATTTGAGGCATATTTAATCCACTAAGAATCAATCCTAATAAGATCATTCACAGTAAAAAAAAGTCAAAGAAGCCATTAAAACTAACATTCTAAATCATAAAAGTGTATAGGAGTGAATTTGCACCCCTTATGCAAATTTCCCTCTTGCCTTTCTCCACTTTAGAAGACCAAGTTCAGAGGCTTAATTACACATAAGCCCATTGTATTTGTTCCACTTGATGATTGTTTTTAGCGTCGATGGGGGAATTTTTTTTTAGGACGCCCACACGGTGCATAGACGTTTGCACGGTGCGCTTACGTCCCTGGCAGATTCCTACAACTGAACCTGCAGAGGCATTACACTTCTCATTGGTAGTCGACTTGTAACACCCTCTTCAGCTGACCTACCTGAATATGGCCATTTATCATCTCTCCTTCAAATTCCCTCCTTCTACTTGCATTTCAACCTCTTCACAACCTCTTCAGATCTTCCAAGCTTTCATTTCAACTTCTTCACACTCTCTTGCACTCAATTCTTGCATTCCCAAAAATTCTAGCAACACTTTTGCACTCCATTGCAGCAACAACTTCACTCCATCACTTTAGTAAAGCAATTGTGGGACAAAACCATTGCAACAGAGGCTCAAGTACTCTCATTTCTCCCCCATTAACCTTGAGTGATTTTGGTGGAGGTCGTAAGATTCCCACTCCTCTCCTCTATTACTTGGTTGAGTAAGAACATTTTCTTTTTTGCAGTGTTTTAGTGTTCTTTATTACACTACTTTCTTTATCATACTCACTTTCTTGGTTGTTCATGGAGGTGGAAACACCTAAACGAGGATCTGACTGAGGCAAGCCCCTATATAGCCACCTAACAATTTTCCTCCTCTTTGTGTGTAGGTGAACATGCTTTTGAGAGCTAGCTGGAAAACAAATTCCTTTCTGAGATCATTCTTGCCACCGTAACTCTTGTATTTTTACTTTATCATATTAGAGCATATTTTTTTTACCTTATAGCGTTGTTTTGGCCCTTTAGTAGTGGTTAGTTGGGTTGTTATCTTGTTTTCCTAAGTTTAACCTTGTCTCTTTAGTTGTCTGGTTGTATGGACGCCAACACACTTGAGAGACACCAGCGTGTTGCACTGTCATCCCAAGACCGCGCTTTCATCCTCGGGTAGAGAGCTTCTCGAGGCATAGTGTTGAACCTGAAAACTGGCTTGCCTAGGCCCATTTTGTATTTCAGGTCTAGAGAGTGATCTAACACCCTGTTAAGTTGAGGTAAGTTAGGGTAGCCTTCTACTCTTGGCACTCTATGACCTGGGGCCTTGAATGTGGTTGGTCCCCCTCTCTTACATTTTTGGTGAACTCGACGCTAACTAACATTTCTTCATCCATTGGTGTTGGGACCTCTCTCGTGTACTTCTTGACTGTTGTATTCCTGAGTGTTGTGAAGGTTTAGGGACATCACAATCTAGTCCATAAGTTTCGGGTATATTGTTAGGAGAAGTGTCCGACACCTTTCAATAGAAAGGATGAAGGTCATTATTAGTTTCTCTATGGGCCTTTTCTCTGGTCCTATCATTAGTGTGGTTGCGCACGATCAGTTGTCAAGGGGTTCATTAGGATTCTCTGATGAGACTAATCATGTCCCCACTCCTCCTGCATCCCCCACACCATTGTTAGTGGACAAGTATGAGGTTGTTGAAATCCCTTCGAAATATGTCTCTGCCCTTAGCAAAGGGTTGGGTGCTTTGGAAAATCACTTGGAAAGGAACCTGAAGATGGCTAGGGTCGCTCGAGTCATTAGTGAATTAAATTACATGATCTGAAAAGATCGAACAAGCTTATAACTCTTGGCTAGTCTTACTAGTCTAACATAAGCATGTGCTCCTTCAAACACTCCTAGCATTATGTGAGGAGCAACTTTTGAAGATTATGAATGAAAGTTCAAAGTATTGATGCCTCCCACGTCGGTCTACATGGCTGATGCAGTCCCTTCTATTAGCATCCCTTCTATCTTCGAAAAACCCGAAACTATCAAAGTAAACAAGGTCCCCTTGGGCTTCAACTTCACCCCTCTCGTCACCTTTAGTTGTGGAGGTTTTGTTGGGATGAGTGGTGGGGGCTTTGATAGTGGTGGTGGATTTGGAAGCGAAGGTGGTGCTAGTGGAAGTGGTGCCAGTGGAGGTCATGGCGGTGGTTCCGGTGGAGGCCCTATTGGTGGTGGTGGTCCTGGTAGTGGTTCTGGCGGAGGTCACACCAGTGGTGATTCTAGAGGGGGCTTTGGCAGTGGTTCTGGAGGAGGTTCCTTTGGCCCTCTATCTTCTAATGACCCTATTTTGAACACTCTTCTTTAGAATATGGGTAAGATGCAAAGTGAATTGGTGAGTCTCTCCCAAGCCTCTGGCCAGCCTATCTTTCAAGCCATCTTCTGGCATAGCCCATTGTTAGTTGCAATTCTGAACACTCCTTTCCCGCAAGGAATGAAAATCCCTAAATTTGGAAAATATGGTGGTAAAGGGGATTCCTAGACACATGTATCCACCTTTAACGGCTTGTGCACATATTTCTTCCACCATGATGCATTAATGGAAAAACTATTCCCCCGACCACTTAAGGATACAACACTGGAATGGTACTTTTCCTTACCTAAAAATTCCATTTTCTCATTTAACCAACTTGAAAATTAATTCCTTAGAAAATTTCAAGCTAATATCAGGTTGAAGATGACCTTTTCAGATCGTGTCCACTGTAAACAAGGAGACGACAAAAAAATCACTGATTTCATAGCTCGCTATCAAGCGCTCCTTTCACAAATATCGTCTTCGCTGCCTAATTCTAACATATAGAAGGTGTTCATAGGGAACTTACAAAGGCCTTGGAAAGAGAATTTTTCCCTTATGAAGTGCCCTTCTTTCGTGCATTTGTGTGCAGCCTTATGAGAGTACCAACAGACAGTTGTTCAGTTCGGGGGATCCTCCTTGTGCTCCTGTTCTGAGGGAAAGTCCATCATAAAAATATCTAGGAAAGGTAAGGTTGTTGCAAATGTAGTAGTCGTTGCTGATGACATCGACCTTAGACATAACTAAAAGTTTACAAAGATTAGAATCTTATTCTTCTATCTTACAGAAGTTGCTGAAGGATAAGATTGTAACCTTGCTGAGTCCTAAGCCTCTTAAGGAGCCTTACCCTAATTGGTATGATGGAAGCACTTATTGTCAGTACCATCAAGTTAATGGAGATGATACTGAATGCTGTATGCGGCTACGTCATGAGATATAGGTTTGCATCAAGGACAGTACCATTTGTCTTGATGGGAAAAAAAATGCTAACAAATTAGTGGCGAAAGTTAATAGTGAATTGCAGATATGCACAAACCCATTTCTGTCAAATTTTGCTAACATCATTATCGATCCCATTGATTATGTCACTCAATCCAAGGCCTATGTTAACATGATCACGGTGACATCTATTGCTCTACCTACACCCGGTTCACTAGACATAACATTCATGTCGCAAGACTTGCCCTTAAACAACAAGCCCTTTCCTCTTTATATTCCCACTCGACTCAATGGTAACATTGTGACAAGGGGTCCTAGTAGACTTGCGAACCAAGTGAATGTTATCACAGAAGAGATGTTGTGGCTTAACTTGCTACATAGAGAAAAATATGAAGAAACAAAATGAACCATCTGTACGCACGATGGTATGTGTCTCAAACCATACAACTTGATAACTTTTTCCGTCCTAGTTGAACCTAGGGTTGTTGACATGGTTTTCAATGTTATTCCAAAGTCAGATTTATTTAGGCTAAAGCTAGGCATACCCTAGCTAGCTTCTATGAATGGAATCACCTTCATTATTCACAAATGTTTAAAATTTTATCACGAAGATGTCGTACATGTAGTGCATGACATTGGATACCAACCCTTGGTGTCCTGTGGTGGATATCTATTGGATCACTTTTGGCCCACCCCTATTGGTTTGCTTCCTCTGAGAATATACCTACTTTACAAGAATTATGTAAAGTATAAGACTAGGGGCAAGGGATAGTTGAAATTGACCGTTCCTGTGATACAACAATCAATCACCTCCTCTTCCCAAGAGGAGAAGGAGAAGCCTGCACTAACTACTCCCCCTTCCCATAAGGGAGAGGAAAATTCCACGCCGGCTCCCCCTCCTTCCCATAAAGGAAAAGAGAAGGTTTCCTTTTCCTGGATTGCCTCATCCTCTCCCCTTTCTTGGGAAGAGTATTGGATGAGTCAGCTTGACGGCTATCGACTAATTTTGATGATACCTCCTTGGTGCAGGATCAAGCTCAGAATCTTGAATCTCCCTAATGAATACCCCAAACTGTGGTATTACTTATACGACAGAAAGAAAGGTTCCCAAAGGGAATTCAATTCAGAGCCTCCTACCGCTCCTACTCGTAAAGAAATGAATGGGAAGAGGCTCGCTACTGAGGCACTTGAGCTAACTCCCCTTATTGCTTCTCAACCTACTCCTCCTACTCCTATACAGGAATCCATTCATCTGCTAGAGATGGTTGTAGTGGATGTTCCCATGGTTGAGCAAGAGATTTCTTTTCCCTCAGAGCCTCTGCCCTCCAATTCAAAGAGTCATAGAAACCGCCTTGTGCGTGAACGCAAGCACTGGAAAAAGGCTCTCCTAGCTAAACAAGCTGCCTCACAAAGGAAGGAGGAACAGACGAGTTCCCATGGTTCAGGGCCTCTTGCAGTGTCTTCCTCTCCCCTTCCCTCTGCTTCCATTTAGTCTAGTTCTCCATTGCTGCCAACTTCCACTACGAGTACAAATGCGCCTAACCCCAAGGGGGTGCAGGTGTTCATCACTCCTTCAGTGGAGCCACTTTTGTTGATGTTCGTTCTAGATATCCCATCTTTCTTGAAGCCCTTGGATATGACTAATACCTTGGTTGTATCCACTGTGGTTCTTTCCTCCTCTTCCTCCACACCTCTAGCCTTGTTTTTGGGGAGTTCGTCTCCTCCAATGAAGCAAAAGGTGGAGTGTAGTCCTTCTAGCAATGGAAGACATAAGAGGATCCCACCTTCTTCACAAAGTGGTCTTGTACTGACTTGTTCTGTTAGAGTGACGAAACCAGTCTCAGCTTCCCCTAAGTTCATCACCACTCATGAGTCGTTCGGCGAGCCTAGTGATGAATCTCAGGTGCAACTTGCCCCGTCCACTAAATTTAAACATGACGCTCCTTTAGGATGCATTTTTAACTCTATGGATGAAGTTTCGACCTTGTCAGCAATCTTCACGAAATCACTGACCCTATCTCCACAAGAGCTCAGTGAAGAAGACCTTGCATGGCCTTCTTCCTTAGCCCTTGTTGCGGGAGGGTTAGGTGCTCCTCCTCTTAACATCCCACCACTGTAGGCTCGTCCTCCTTCCCCCTACAATGATCTAGAGTGGGAATCAAATGACCTCTTGGTTGGTCAATGTTAGGAGGAGGCCTCTTCTTGATCTTTAGATTAGATGTGTGAGTGTTTTGTGATGTATTCCCCCGTGATTGTGCTATGTGTTCCTGGATGACCCTTGTCACCCTTGTTGGTGGTTAGAAATGGTGTGGTTTTTGTGTCATAAATCTTCTTCTATTTGTATCATCATTCTTCCATGTTTGTGCTTGATTTTAAATAAATTGGGGACAATGCAAAGCGTTGGGGTCATTTAGGATTCCCTTCCATGTTGACCCATTTTTTTTATTTTTACTTTGTCTTCTTATGCATTCTTCACATGGTCTAATATAGTAGGGGGTTGATGATAGTTAATTTATATACTATTACTATACATATATATTTATGAGTAGTTTTGACCCTAAAATATCAAGCTACCCCTGTGCCATGTGTTTGTGCTTTTCTCTTTTGCTTTCTCTTTATCTTTCTCTCTTCAACATTTCAATTTTTAGAAAATGCATTCGTTACCAACAAATCTTTTCTTGAAAATCTTCGCAAAACTTTCTTCAAAATTTCATTCTCAACTTGGAACCCTAATAGAACATGTTTCCTTCATCATGGGTTCATAAAGAAAGGACTTGAAAACCTTCCTCCAAAGTGGGAACAACTTTGACCTTCCCCTCACGTGGGGGCATATTCTTCCTTTTGAATTCCTTGATGAAGTGAACATCTTTCAAAAGGATCCCTTGGTGATGGATCAATTTGAGAAAGAAAAGATCTACTTTTGAACTATGCATCCCTTGGGTGGACCCCTTCTTCACAACGAGTTTCCAAGGGACCCCTTTGAAAGTCTTTTGAATTGTCAACAATCTGTGCGACTATCTGCTTACTTGCCTACGTGGCCGCTTCCTGACTCTACGGAGTCTGCTTTCCTAGGTTTTCTCCATGTGAGAGATCTTGAGGGATACCTCCATACAGGTCTGAGAGCCTGTAGTGCATGTCCTTTGAGCTTCCTCCATGCAAGAGATCTTGGGGGTGACTCCCTTACAGGTTTGCGGGTCTATAGGGCACTTTCTTGGGTTTCCTTCATGTAAGAGATCTTGGGGGTTACCCTTCCTACAGGTATGTGGGTCTATAGGGCACTTTCTTGGCTTCCTCCATGTGAGAGATCTTGGGGGATGCCTCCTGGGTATCCTCCATATGAGAGTTCTTGTGGGACACCTTCCTTGTAGGTCTGCGGGCCCGTAAGGTGCTTACTTCATTGGGCTTCCTTCATGTGAGAGATCTTGGGGGTTGCCTCCTTGCAGGTCCATGAGCCTGTAAGACACTTTCTTTCTTTAGTTTCATAATTATGAGAAGCTATGAAGTCCTTTGTTTTCCCTTCACCTATAGGTTCATGAAATCATGATTTTCTTCCTCGACAGTTCAGGTATACATTTCTAACCTTATTCATTCTTTGATCTACTTTACTGAAGCACTCACCAGTATTTGTGCTCGCTAAAGTGGGGGGAAATTGTATAGGAGTGAATTTGCACCCCTTATGCAAATTCTCCTCTTTCCCTTCTCCACTTTAGAAAACCAAGTTCAAAGGCTTAATTACACGTAAGCCCACTGCCTTCATTCCACTTGGTTCCTATTTTGAGTGTCAGTGGCAGAATTTCTATCGGGGATGCCTACGCAGTGCATAGACATCTGTACAGTGCGCTTACATCCCTGGAAGATTCCTATGACTAAACCTATAGAGGTGTTGCACTTTTCATTGGCAGTCAACTTGTAACGCCTTCTTCGGCCAACCGACTCAAATATGGTCATTTTCTTCATCTCTCCTTCAAATTCCCTCCTTCTACTTGCATTTCAACCTCTTCACAACCTCTTCAGATCTTCCAAGCTTTCAATTTAGCTTCTTCACACTCTCTTGCACTCACTTCTTGCATTCCCAAACATTCTACCAACACTTTTGCACTCCATTGCAACAACAACTTCACTCCATCACTTTAGTAGAGCAAGTGTGGGACAACACTAATTCAACAGAGGCTCGAGTACTCTCATTTCTCCCCCATTAGCCTTGAGTGCTTTTGGTGGAGGTGGTAAGCTTCCCACTTCTCTCCTCTATTACTTGGTTGAGTAAGCACATTTACTGTTTTGCAATGTTTTAGTGTTCTTTATTACATTACTTTCTTTATCATACTTTCTTTCTTGGTTGTTCATGGAGGTGGAAACACCTAAACAGGGGTTTGACTAAGGCAGGCCCCTATACAGCCACGAGAAAATTTTCCTCCTCTTTGTGTGTAGGTGAATGTGCTTTTGAGAGCTAGCTAGCGAACGAATTCCTTTGTGAGATCATTCTTGCCACCCTAACTCTTGTATTTTTACTTTATCATATTAGAGCATATTTTGATTACCTTATAGCATTGTTTTGGCCCTTTAGTAGTAGTTAGCTAGGTCATTAGCTTATTTCTCTAAGTTCAACATTGTCTCTTTAGTTGTCTAGTCATATGGATGCCATCGCACTTGAGAGACTCCAACGCTTCGCATTATCATCCCAGGACCGCACTTTCATCCTCGGGCAGAGAGCTTCTTGAGGTGTAGTGTTGAACCCAAAAAATGGCTCGCCTAGCCCCATTTTATATTTTGGGTCTATAGGGTGATTGAAGGACTTTATAGTCCTCATCATTCTTGTCCCACTTTTCCTAACACCCCGTTAAGCTAAGGTAAGTTAGGGCAGCCTTCCGCTCTTAGCTCTCCATGACCTGGGGCCTTAAACGTGGTTAGTCCCCCTCTCTTACAAAAATCTTTTCAAACCTCTAATCGAAGACAATGAAACTTATCCTATTGGGGGAGTGGTGTCACATTGATGTGGAATGGAGACCCTTTCCCAATCCCTTGGATAATGAGCTTGTTTCAATCGATTTTATTGAAGAGAATCAACAAAACCGATAAAAGATGTGTGATAAAACATGATTTAAAGCTAAATAAACATGATGCAAGCTATTTTAACATGATGTATGCTAAGATAATTGATATGAGTATATGTAAATCTACTCTAAATGAAGTTTAAACTAAAAAAGATTCAAACCCTAATTACACAATACTAAATGGATACATTTATGTTATCATGAAAGCCATTAATGGAAGCTAAGCTAATATGGTGCAATTAAAATAAACTAAAATTATGCTAAATGTGATTGTGAGTAAGAGTGATTTTAATAGCATAAGTTTGATGTTAAAAGATGGATCCATTTGTCTCCAAATAGTGTTTTATTTATAGGAAGGCAAACGAAAAAATGAAGGGCTAAGATTGAAAAAGCTAATCAATGGTCAAAAAGGAAAGAAGATGGAGGCATGGATCATGGATTCCCATCAAGGGTTGAGGATGCAAGATGATATTTAATCAAGGGCTCTCCTTTGTCCAAACAAACACACTTTCAACTTGCCTAAGAGGTCACAAATTAACTTCCACAAGAGGTCACAAGTTAACTTGCTCAAGAAGTCAAGTAAACTGTTTGTTAAGAAAAGGAATATTCTCCTTTTTCAAATGAGTGGGGAAAGAGAATACTCTTTGGAATATTCTCATGGGTGAGGAAAAATAAATAATTTAGCAAATTAAAACAAAGTTTAAATGTGCAAAAGGGGAAGGAATATTCCATGGGAATATTCCTTTTGGAGGAATGTGCAAAGGAGGAATATTCCCTTGCAAGTGGGGGAAATTAGATTAATTAGTAATTGATAATTAAATAAAGGTTTAATTATACAATTAGGGGAATTAGATTATTTTCATTAAATACAGTGATTTAATGAAAAAGGGGAAAGTGTATTAATTTAAATAACTTAGGGTTATTTTAATTAAATGAGAATATTTAGGGATTAAATTCAATAATTTGATGTATTTAATTCAATTAGAGGAAATGTTAGCGTGGAAGGGGGTGAATTAACCTGATTTGATAAATTAGGTTAATAGGTGAAAATGATGCGATTAATTAAATAGCTAGTCTAATTTAATTAATTAAGTAAAAAAAGGATGGGTTTCAAGACGAAATAATGTTAGTATACCTGATTCGAGTGTATGATATCATTCAGGACATTTTTTAGTGTCTACAGGCATAACACCTCATGGGGTTTTAAATCAGTTAGACTTTAATACTTACCATTACATTCATTAATTGGCATGCTCACTTGCCAAAATAGCCACAACTTCCTCTATTAGCTGGAATATATATCAATTCATATTATATATATAGTATACAAATATATTATATATATATTCTTGTTTATACATATTTATATTTATATCTATTAATAAATACTTATATATATATGTATATATATTAATGTACTAAGATAATAGTCAATTAGACTTTATATAAACAAAATCGATAAAATGAAAAGATGATGATATTATATAACACTTTATTTTATCGAAAAAGACTAGGAAAAGGAATCAATAAGGCTCATCCTAACCTTATGAATTGACCCAAACTTAGACAAAACATGAAATTAACTCAATGACAAGACTAGTGTTACCTGAACTGGTTACAGAGACCTATGTGAGTGTGTGTTCAACTCATTTGGCATTAACATGTTTATTTCCCAAGTCTATACTCCTCTCTCTAGTGATATTCCCTCTCCCTCTGGAGGGTAATAATTTGATCCTACATTTCACTTAGAAATTCAATCAAATAGTTAGTCTATTATTAATCACAACATCATCATAATCTTGATTAAATAATAATAATCATTAAAATTGAAATACATTGCATTGCATTTAATTTCATCAAAATGTTAAATATCATCTACTGATGATAAAAACATATTTTTAACATAAAAATTTAAAAGTAATTTGTAAAACAAAGCTTGGGGTGTAACATATCTTCCCCCATAAGGATCATTGTCCCTGATGATTCAATGTATCATAATAAAATTATAAACAAGTTTTCAACTATTTAAAATGCAGTAAATAAATGAGGTATTTTTTGGTAAAATTTGTTATAATCCTCCCATGTAGAATTGTCCTCTGCATACTAGTCCCACTATACCTTGCACTGAGTAACCTCTCTATTACATAGGTGGAGCTTGCATACTTTGAGCACCTTGAGAGGTTCAATCGTTACCACTCCTGGATCTTGTACTTGTAGTGCATTCCAGCTACTATATGATTAATACATGTTATATACTATTTAAGACATGAAACATGAAACACATTATGCATCCAAGAAAGATCTTGTGGTAGAGAAATTCTATAGGTAACTGGGTTAATCACTTTGAGAACTTCGAAGGGACCTATAAATATAGGGGCTAGTTTGGATGACTTTCCAAACTTTATGGAACTCTTTTGAGGTTTGACCCTCAAAAGAAAATTTTCTCCCACTCATATATGTCTTGGAGTACGCTTAGCATCAACATAAAAATTTTGTCTATCATTATCTTCCACCAATATTTTCTTGATCAACTTGATATGCTCCTCCATTTCTGATAACATTTTCGATCCAAGGCTAATCCTAGATCTTCTAGATTATCCTATCTTATAGTAGTTCAACACTTTATTCCATATAAAAATGAAGAGATATTTATTGCAAAATGATAGGAATTGTTGTATGCAAATTCCAAAAGTGGAAGATAGTCCTCCCACTTGTATCATTGATCCATGCAATACATCCTCAACAAATATTTAAGAACTTGGTTTACGTTTCCTATTTGACCATTCGTCTCAGGGTGATAAGTTGAGCTTATACTAAGCTAAGTTCCAAGTAAATAAAATAAGGTTTGTCAGAACCTTGATGTCATACACACATCCCAATTCGAGATGATATTCTTAGGAAATCTGTGCAATCTAAATACTTCCTGGACAAACTTACGAGCAATTATTGGTGCTCCATCCGTTAGATTCCTAGGTATAAAATGATCCACCTTGGTAAGTCTATCCACCACTACTAATATAGCATTATGCCTATTTCTAGACATAGGAAGACCTTGAACAAAATCCATACTAATGATTTGCCACTTCCACTCTGGGATCTCATGAGGATACACAAGTCATGTTGGGTGATGATGTTCAACCTTTACACCATTCTAGACATCCTACTACAAATCTTGCAACATCACTCTTAATTCCTTTCCAAAAATAAAGTGGTTTCACATCTGCTAGGATTTTTTTTACTCTAGGTTATCTTGAATATGGTGCAAAATGAGCCTCTTTCCACATGATATTTCTTAAATCCTTAGAGTTTGGAATACACATTCTTCCCTTCAACCTTAAAAGACAATCTGGTTCAAAATAGAACCCACCATACCTCGAATATTGAGGATTAACTAAGAGAGCTTGCTTAACTTTCTCATAATAATTGTCTCCCATGAAATTTTGTAATACCTAGTTTTTGAAATCTGAGTGAATAAAGATCATTGAGGAAATGTGTCTCCTTCAACTCAAAGCATCTACAACTTGATTTTCTTTTCCCTTGATATAACTTATCTCAAAATCATAGTCAGATATCAATTCTAACCATCTTCTTTGTCAAGCATTGAGATGCGGTTGGGAGAATAAGTATTTAAGACCTTGATGATTTGACCTAAGCTCAAAAGGTTTTCCTAACAAATAATGTCACCATATTTTCAATGCATGAACAATTGTCACAAATTCAAGATCATGAGGGCATAATTTTGCTCATATGTCTTTAATTTTCTTGACTCATAAGCTATAACTCTCCCTTCTTGCATAAGCACCCCACCTAATCCTTCCCTTGAAGTATTAATTATTACTACAAATTGACCTTCTGGAACAGGAACTTTCAATATCAAAGTCATAGTCAACTTCTCTTTCAGTTGATCGAATGCTTCTTGGCATTTTTTGACCAATCAAATAATTTTCCTTTTCTTTATAGAGAAGTGATAGGATGAGAAATCTTAGAAAATTTAGACACAAAATTTCTACAGTAGCCTGGTAAACCCATAAAACTATGCACTTCATGCACATTTTTCGATGTTGTCCATTCAAGAATGACTTTGATCTTCGATGGATCTACTAAAATTACATGACCCAAATATTGTACTTCTTTCTTAAATAACACACATTTTGAAAGCTTTCCATACAATTTGTGTTCCCTTAAGTGTTGAAGAAAAAATTGTAGGTGTTGGAAATGTTCCTCCTCATTCTTAGAATATATAAGAATGTCATCTAGAAACACTAGAATAAATTTATCTAGGCAATCTCTGAAAACACTTTTATCAAATTTTTGAATAGTGTTGGTGCATTCATCAGTCCAAAAGTTAAGACTATGAATTTGTAGTTCCCATACCTTGTTTTGAAGGTTGTTTTGTGAATATCTTCATTCTTGATCCTTAATTGATGATATCTAGATCACAAATTGATCTTTGAGAATAATATTGCTCCACACATTTGATCAAAGAGTTCATTAATATGTGGTAAAGGATATTTGTTCATTATCATTGCTTTGTTAAACATGTGATAATTTATACATAAGCTCAAAGTACCATCTTTCTTTTTGACAAAGATCAATGATGCTCCCCAGGGTCAAACACTGGGTTTAATCAATCCTTTAGACAACAATTCTTGCAATTAAGCCTTTAATTCCATCAACTTTGTAGTGGTCATACAGTACGGTGCTTTAGAGATTGGTTCTAATCCAAGAATTATATCAATGGAGAAATCAAATGCCATTTTTGGGGGGTAATCCTGGGAGTTCATTTGGAAAAACATCTTGAAAATGTCAAAGAAAAGGATAGTTATTGATATTAGGTTTTCTTTGATCCTTAAGATATTTTTCTTCAATTCCTTGGAGTTTTTGAGACCCATAATACCTTAAGTCATCTTGGAATATAAACTCCTTAAGATCTTCTAACTTCTCGATTTTGACAATGAAGAGTTGACACTCTTTTTCCTTGGCCCTTTTTAGTTGCACGACATATATTTTCCTTGATTTCTCTTGGAATGCCTTGAAGGAAAAATTTGTTCCCTAGGTCATCTAGACACTACTATTTTTTCAAAATAGTCTACCTTAGCCTTATGCCTTCACAACCAATTTATTCCTAAGATAATATCATAGGAGCCTAAAGGTGCTACAAATAGGTTCACCTTAGTTGAAGAACTTGGAAGATCAACTTTGGCTTCAAACATGCATTTCTCTACCTAAGCTTTTGTTTGGTCAGCATATTCTACTAACTAGGGTTTCACCATATATCCATCTAGATTCTAGGAAATTTATCTAACACTCTTGGTGTGATAAAAAATTTAGTTACACCAGTATCAATCAAAATTGAAATAGGAACACCAAATAATGTACATATTGCTTCAATAGGAGTAATCTAGTACTCCTCTTACTGATTATCCAATGCCACATGGATGCTTTGATGGAATGCTTCTTGTTGGGTAGCCAATGGATTTCCACGTTGTTGAGCACCTTAACTCTTACTCAAGCATAGATTCGCATAATGATCTCCTCCACAAGAGAAACATCCTCCAGGAGGTCCTTGCCTTTCAAAAGGTTTTCCCAAATTGTCTCATTTCCTCCTAGAGTTATTATTATTTTCTTCTCATTCTTGGGATCGTTTAGATTATTTTGGAAACCCTTATCATTTTTCTTCTTGGATTCTTGCTTATCATTCCCCTTCTTAAAAGATTGGGAATACTACACCCAATTGAACTTCTTATGATTCTTCTCACGATAATTGGAGATGGACTTCAACTTTTGCTCTTGCTTAATAGATTTCTCAAAAACTTGATCCATTTTTGTTGGACCATGAACATCAAATTCTCCTCCAATTTGGGCATTTAGACCCATGATGATTTTTTTAATTTTGAACCTTTCATCCTTTTGGTAATGAGGCATATAATTCAAGAGACGTGTAAAATTTTCCTAGTACTCAACAATAGAAAAGTCTCCTCGTCAAAATTTCTAAAAGTTCACGAGATTTTGGTCAAATAAAAGTTGCAGTAACCATCTTTTCCTAAAGATGACTACAAACTGATCCCAAGTTAAGTTTAAAGAGCTTAAACCCAACTCCATATTCTTATTCATCCACCAATTGGATGCTTCTCCTACTAGTTGGCAAGCTCCCCAAACTGCCTTAGTAACTTCAAAGTAATTTCTTATCTCTAAGTACTTTTCCATCTATGTGAGCTAGGCTTTTGCTACATCACTTCTCAACATTCCATTGAACTTAGGCGGCGTTACCTTTTTCATGTCTCTTGAAAACTCAAGAGTTGATTGATTCCTCTTTTTATTATTTGCTCTCTAATCATAATTATTTTCTCCTTTCCCACTTAGGGTGGTGCATTCATGCCTATTCTCATCTTCCCCTTCCTAAGATGCCTCATTTTCTCGTTTGGCTTACTTTTGCCCCTAACTTCCTGCTCCAAGGTATCAATTCTATCCCTTTTTTCATTCAACATTGCTAAAATTTAGTCTAATTTAGCATTTAGATTATCAGAAGGGTGGGATACATCTTGAATTCCTCCTAGGTTAATTCTTATTCACACCATGATTATTTTCTACTCCACTCTTGAAGTTCATTTTATGCATTTAATTAGATCCTCTAATTTTGGCATTGCACTTTAAACAATAATTAATACTTATAAGATTATTCTTAATCCAATAAATAGATTTGGAAAAATAACAAAACTATTATATTTATTCAATGGATTTGTAATACATCCATATTTAATACAAAACTTTTTGACCATGTATGTGACTATAGGTCGCTATCAGATAATGGTATCTCTTCTGGTTTTTCTTCACCCTTAAAATCAACCAGGGCAAACTTGGAGGGTGGGTGTACACATAGGTACTCCTCCATCGCCTCCTTTCCTATCTTTGGTGCATCATGACCACATCCAAAATGCACATCCATATGTGTAGATGGTTTAACAGTGGACTCGCTAGACTTGTCGAGTTTGGTGGACTCGCCAGACTCACTGAGTCCAGGAGAGTCTTGTCAGCAGGACTCAACAACAGGCAGGGTTTCAAAAGTGCAAAAAATTACTTGAAATTTAAAGTTAAAACTTCTTTTTTTTTTACTTATTGTGAATGCAAAATGATGTACACCATGAAGGTTTGTATGGTTTTAGAGGTCTTAATTTGGGCTTGGTGGTGGGGGCTTTGCCCCTCAACCCCGCCCTGGGACCCCGCTAGGGGCACTACCCCCAGACCCCTACAAGGGGCGCTACCCCCAGACCCCCACCAAGGGCGCTACCCCTTAACCCTAATGGGGGAGTTGCCCCCAGACCCCTGCAAGGGGCGCTGCCCCTTGACCCCACTGGGGGCATTGCCCCCCCCCCACAAGGGGCTGCCCCTTGACCCCACTGAGGCTGCTGCCCCCAGATCCCTGCAATGGGCATTTTCTTTGACCCCAATGGGGGCACTGCCCCTCGACCCTACTAGAGGCGCTGCCCCCAAACCCCCACGAGGGGTGTTGCCCCTCGACCCCACGAGAGGCACTACACCTATACCCCCACAAAGGGCACTACCCCTCAACCCCATTAGGGAAATTTCCCTAAAACTTGATATTATGGTCGTTCTATCATCCATGACCTATCTTAGACACATTCATAGGAAGGATGCAGGCTCCTTTGAGCCATAGACTTCTAGTTATTGTTTTGAATCTTTTGATATTTCATATTTTTTTGGAACATTTGATGTCATGGATTTCATATTCGATGATTTTTGTATACATTTGAGTCTTTGAATATATATCTAAGTGTGCTATTTCCTTGAGTAGCTCAACTTAAAAAAAATTTAATACTTATATGATCAATGTATACTTATGTTAGTGACGAGGACCTTGATTGGGTTGACCGGGCAGATAGAGAGGCTGAGGCTATAGACATGGCAGAGGAGGAGGCTGAAGCATGAGAAAACACATCCACAACTAACGTTGGTGAGGGTGGCATGGAGTCACAAGTAGAGACTATGGTTGTAGTTGCTACATCATTTAGGACCCACCTTAGATGCCTTCGTAGGAAGGATGCAAACTCCTTTGAGCCATAGACTTGTAGTTATTGTTTTGATATTTCATATTTGTTTGGAACATTTGATGTCATGGATTTCATATTCCATGAGTTTTGTATATATTTACTATATTTATATATCGAAGTGTGATATTTCCTTCAGTAGCTTAGCTACAAATTGTGTACTTTATGCTTATGTGATCGATGTATACTTTTGTATGTGATCAAATTTGCTTCTATTTAATGATTTTATTGTGTCTTTAAGGTTTATTCAATAAAGGGTGCTTGAAACAAGTTTTAAATCCTTAAAAATCTCTAAATTTATAGGGTTTTTTCCTTTTGTTGAGTCTGTGTTGAGTTTGCACTAAGCCCCGAGTCCCGAGTTGAGTCACCCTAGCCGAGTCTGAGCCGAGTTACTATGGACTTTAACTAGTTTAACAAAAGGGATAGGTATAATGGCCTTCTTTACTGCTTTAACACGTTGTTTCCTTTCCATCTAAATACACTTAAGTGCATCAACAAACCATGAATCCCCTATGTAGTTGATATTCTGCATGAGTTTTACCTCCATAGATGGTTCATTTTTTGCCACTAAGCTAGGAAAGTTCTTGGGTATGAATTTCCTTATGATTTTCCTTGTTCTTCTTCTTTCCATTCTAGCACAAGAACACTTTCAAACATTAGCCAACTGTTAATGTTTGAGAAAACCTTTTTTAATGAGCTCATTGGGCCATGTATTGAACTAGGTAGCTTTGATACCATATGTAACAAACTCACTCATACTATATAGTAAATACTTAGATTTTTACCATAGAAGTAAATAAACATATACTTAAAAATAGGATAGCAAAAAAAAATCACTTTCATAAATCATTTATTGCACATGACCAAAACATGAATGAATAATATAACTTTCAAATTTAAAATATATTAAATGCAAATTGAGAAGTGTAGTGTCAAAAAATGTACTTTACATTTTCACACTACATTTGGGTCCCTCAATTAATTGGACTTAATTAAGCCTCTATTTGGCCAAATTATGCATCTACAAGCCTAATTAATTGCAATTTTTGAAAGGGGAATCATGATTTAATTAATAAAATTATCATTTTTAACACCTCGAAATGAATAGGTCCTGACAATTTAGGTCAAGACCCATTCAACACCCTTGGGAAAATGGGCCCCCTTTAGTTGCTTAATTCAAATTTTAAATATTTTTTTGGCGACCTTTTTATGATCCCAAATTCAAATTCAAATGTCGGCTTGTAATGTGTAATTGGAAATTAGAAAATTGTCTATAAAAGCAAGGTCTTTTTATCAATTCAAATCCTAGAAGTAACCTATAAATTTATTCAAGCAAAAAGTATAGCAAAGATTATTGTCAAAGGTGTTTAAGAGAAGATTATCAAGCATTTGTTGCAGCATTCAAGATCTCAACCATCATGTCAAAGTTATCAAGCATCATGCATGTTTTTGGAGCTAACATTGTGATGTGATGTAGGTTTCAAGCATTCAAGCATCAAGATCACATCATCAATCAAGCCATATCATGCAAGATCTAGACCTTAGAGAGATGTGTTAAGTTTCGTTCTTTCAAGGGTTTCACTCAAGGGTTTAGTGAGTTGCAACATAGAAATTGTTCATTCATTGTTCCTTTCAAGTTTCATTGTTTCAATTCAAAGTTTAATTACCAAAATAGGGTTTGACCAAGTCAAACCCCCATTCACCAAAAATAAAAATAAAATCCTTCTTGTATGTTTTGCAGATCTTAGGTTGAAGAAGGATTGAAAATCTATCAAAATAAAAAAAATTGCAAAAGTTTTCAAAGTTTCAAAGTTGTCAATATTGTCGTGAAGCCACAAAAACTCACTTTCAAAATTTATTTTTGAATTTCTGACTGTGAAACCTGGAGGAATCAGGAGTGTAGACCAAGGACCAGAGAAATATAAAATCAATTTTTCAACCCTTGTAGAAAGACCCATTCACCCTTGGGTGAATGAGTCCTAGGAGGACACTTAGCACAACCTTTTTGTGACAGGTGCATAAAATCCAATCCTTCCTAGACCTACTAAAACTTTGGTGGTTCTATCAAATTAACATATAATTTAGAGGTTTCAAGTGTTACATTGCATCATTGCATTCATTTAATATTTTTCATTCATCTCTCAAAATTGTTGTTCAGACTAATTTACCCCATCCTAAGTCATAAGGAAAACAACAATATTTCCATCAAGGTTGACTCACCTAAGGGTTGAAAGTCAATATTTCCCTAAGGCATCTCTTTTTCCTAATGAACTAAGGAAGATGAGTGCATCATAACCCCCCTTGTTATCATTTCATTGTGATGAACCCATTTTCTGATGTTTCAAGGGGTAAGATAATATTTTATTTACAATTCTTACATGAAAAACATTTCAAGTATACAATTTTATATTACACATAAGAGATACAGGGTCAAGTCTTCCATATTTAAAAATCTAATTCTATTTCACAAGCCTCAATGTTGTCGTTTGCAAGAGGGAGAGCATCACCCAAGCACTTTACCTTGAACCAAAAACCGACAGTCCCTACTCACCTTCCAACTGGAAGTGACCCTACCCTTCACAAAGAATATACAAAAAAGAACCAAAAAATTTATGCCATTTGAGTTCTAATGTTGTGTCCTACATAACCAATCAACCATACAACTTTAGACATCTCTAACTAAGCATGAACAATTTGACTAGATATGCAATCTAGAACACAATGAATTGACTAATGCAAGCAGATACTTTTGCATTATGTAACGCTCGAGAGATGATGTTCATTTAACCACATAAGTTGTCATAACTCATTACATTCCAAGTTAAATAAAAGTAAAGGATGCATAGATCAAGATCTTCCCATAAGTGCTCAAAAGGAAAATTTGTAATAAATTTCATTTCATGTATGCAAAAGAAGTAAATTGCATCAACAACAAAGATCTTGCAATGATACATATGTAAATCAATGAGTTTCCATACATTCCTTCATTAACTTTCAAATAATACATCTATTTCAATTTTACATTAAAATCTTTCATTCCAATACATCTGTTTCAATGTTACAATACTGAATTTCAAATAGAGTTACATTTACAAATGGGCTTAACAAGCCTTTCAAAAAAAAATACATGAATACATTTATAGCATGTGAACCTCTGGACCTCAACCGTCGTGACACCACTAGTCTTCTTGCAAGCTGGGGCCAAGAGTGTGATTAAGGCACCTTTTCCGCCCAACCACGAAGTACAAGGCTTCCTCGGGTTTCTTCCTAACTCGAAGAAATCCCCGGCCCTGCATGAGGAGCCTAGCAACCTGAAACAACAAAGTAGGAGGGAACTCTCGATGCAAGCTTGATTCCTATATGCATTCCTAACATGAGAATCACATCTTTCTTGCAAACAGGAGGTGGCAAAGACCTATATACATTTAATTCTAGGCTTTTAAATTCCATCTATTTCAATGGTGCATGTGCTTGGCCAAGCATAAATAAATAATTGATAGTTTTAGAAAAGGTAAAACTACTGTCTCTATGGGTCCACCTTCGGCATCCTGTCCCGGAAGTTTCCCAAAAGAACAATAAATAATACATTTTCCATCTAAATTTTCATTCTATTTTACACATCTCAACTTCAAAGGAATTCCAACAATTACAAAGTTCACACAAGATTCACAAATAACTTTACATTAGCACTCTAACTTAAGTGAAAAATTGATCACAAGATGGTTTTGCAACTCATTTCCTATTCTTTCAAAATGATCTAAGTTTAGTATTTTGAAAAAGGAGCGTGTATGAATTCACAAGTTCTAACTTTGATTTGAAAAATTTGACCCAAAATAACAAATTTATGTAAATTTAGATAGAAACTACACTAATCAACCTTATAAGTATGGGATGGAATGCATAGATTACCCATATATTTTAATGGAGGTATATCTAAAAATATATGCAAAGGATACTAAGTCAACATATAGGAGAATAAAAGAAAATGAATAATTCTAACACAAAAATTTACCTATTCATATTCAGATTCAAAATTACTTATCTCAGATTTGACAACTAGTTTCCCATTGAAGGTATGAGATTAAAATGTCAAATTGTAGAACCCATATTAATATTCATTTATATATATATATATATATATATATATATATTCAATATGTTTATATACATACATTCGTGCCTATATTCAGAAAACGCTAGGTCTATGACAAGGTGCATGGTTTTAGCTTAATTTTATTTTAAAAACAGACCATATAAATGCCCAGATATATATATATTCAATATGTTTATATACATACATTCGTGCCTATATTCAGAAAATGCCAGGTCTATGACAAGGTGCATGGTTTTAGCTTAATTTTATTTTAAAAACAGACCATATAAATGCCCATATTTACATATGTATACATATATTTACTGTGGTAGACAGATATTCATACAAGTATATATTTACATATATTTGTATATTTATATATTTTACATTAAAATGTATACAAGTATTTCAAGTAAGAGTATCTCATTTCCTAGATTTTCATATGTAAGTATATTATGTGTATATATTTATAGTTCAGGAATCTTTTACAAAAATAATTTTCTTAGGAAAGAAATAATTTTCATAACTCAATATTTCAGTATGTTTGTATGTGTATATATATATATATATATATATATATATATATATATATATATATATATATATTCAACATATGTATATATAGTAGCTCTGTGCTTTGTTTGTGTTTTTTTTTCCATGCGTAATCTACAGCAATGAGCCAAAATTTTTATCAAATTACAGTTTTAAAAAAAAAGAATTAAGATTGCACAGGCTTACGCCCCCCCATATGGGGAGGCGTTGCTTGTGGAGGGCAGTGCCTCCTCCATAGGCCGCGGCCTGTGGAGGGGGCATTGTCCCCCATAGCACAACTTCCCTTATGGGGAGGGCGCAACTGGGGTGAAACCCAACCCCCTTACCATAGATAGTAAACAACCAAAGGCGCTAACTTAGAATTTCAATGCGATTCCCTTATGCGAGTTTGAAATAGTATAGAATATGAGGATGTGAGCTATACGTCCATACAGATTTATTTTTGTATATGTATATATATTTACATTTATATATATATATATATAAATCAAACATTCTAGCACAAAATTTGTTTAGAAAATTATCCAAAAAGTAGTATTGTTCTGAGATTAAAATACAGAGAGATACTGCCAACGAAATGGTCTATAAATTTATAAAGAATGTACAAATTTTATCGAGGTATTTTGCTCAACAACATAGCAACCATAGAGGTTTTGCACAAACAATTCTTTGCACAAACAACAAATTTCTTTCTTCTTATTTGGAACCTTCAAGCAATAAAAGAGAATTAAGAAGAACCTGGAAAATTTTGTTGACAGCTGAAGATGCCTCCTTGCCACTTCCTCTTCTCTTTTCTTTCTTTTGTTCTTCTATTTTCTAATCTATTGGAACAAAAACAAGATACTATCTGGAAGCCATGAAAGTAAAGTTGCAGAGCAATTCCCGAATACTTCAAGAAAGGTTGGTTTTTCCGTTACCCCTCTTTTCTTTTTAAAGTTTTCTTTTTCTTTATTCCCAACCTAATCTTGAAAATATTATATTTTAAAATAAGAATAAGATATAACTTATCTTTTCCATTTCCCGTGCTCAGAAGGAATAAAAATAACATTTTAATTTAATTACATGTAAATTCCCCTTTTTGGAAAATACTTACCCAATAATTAAATAAATCCCTTCTAACTATTAGTTAACTTATTAACTTAAAAATTAACACAAATTAAAAGAAGAATAGAATGCATAAGCATTTAAATCAAAATCTATAATTAACTATAATTAAAATTTAATTCCTTTACTTTATCATGTTTTTTTTTAAAAATTTGACTAATCATTAATTATTTGCAAATAATCAAACAGTCATACAAAAATTATCATTCCTAAATGCAATCTATATGAATCTAAGTGCATGTGTGTGATTGAGAGAACATCCTGCTTTGTCCTGTCAAGCAGCTAACCTCCTCTCCTTAATCACACCCTTGGTCTTCGACCTCCTGCATCTCAAGTGCACTTAGGCACACAACAATAACTGAATTAGTATCACATAAAGATATAAATCAAGCAATATAATACATAAATTCAAATATTTCTACTCTATTTTGCTTCATCTTCAAAGTAAAACACATTCAATATTATTCAACTTTTCATAATTTAAGTAAACACTTTCATATATCACCACACCCAAACACCATAATATTCATTATTACTCTACCACACACATCAGATCATATAAAAAATCCATGCAAAACCAAAAGCAACCTGCATCAGGGTCTGAGATGTTACACATTACTTTGGCTAAAGATTTAAAATATATCAAATACTTCCTTAGAAAATGAAGTCATAAGTTCACACACCTCTAATTTGACTTGGAAACAACCTTTAACCTAAGGTTTAACACATGAGCATGACTGGTTGACTATTTGTCTAACCTTTCTTAAGGATATTAAATCATAAAAATATAACTTACTAAAGTTTGTAAACGACTAAGATGGAAATATTTTCCTAACAATGAACACCCATGTTGTGTACTCACAACATCTTAGAACTTGGATACTACCACTTGTTCATGAGTTCTTGCATTCAAATCTAAGAGTGAACTACTCTCCTATTTTCATGAACAATATAGACTATAATGTTTACAAACAATGACATCAACTCGAGACACCATGTCTTTCACATAAGTTCTTGCCAACTTGACAAATGAGAAAAATAAAATGATATTGTTCAAAAATAAGAAGATAACTTCTTTAAAATAATTATAATTTCTCTATGTTTTTCCTCTTTGTTTTTTGCACATGAACACATTAATAGTGTTGGTAAAAGTACAATAAATTTTTCCAACTTCTTTTATAAGAATGAGCACGTTTTTATAGTGTTTAAAACTTTTCAATAATTTAGATTACTAAACTGATTTATTTTAGTCAACTCAACAGAGTGAGCATTGAACTTTTCTTATAAATTTTATAAATATTTAACATAGAATATTCCTTACACACTCTTTATATGTATATATATACATATATGTATACCACTTGAATGTGTGTATATATATATATATATATATATATATATATATATATATCAAACTAAAAAGTAGTTTCCTAGGAAAAATAAAATTAATTATTTAACTTATCATAGCTGAGAAATAAATTTCTTCTCTACTGTCTATTACAGATTTGAAAGAGAGAATAAAAAATTCATGCATAAGTCTGTAGAAATCGAACCATATATTCTCTATTACAACATATAATATTCATCATAATAAACTATTCTTTCATCTTTTCATTTATGAAATTCTAAATTTGGACTACAAAATTACTCAAGAAAAGTAAAGTATGGAAGCATGCCTATTTAACTCTCTACTTTGCATTTTTAGAAAATTCCAGAACATAGTTATAGTGCTCAACCCAACTTTCCCAAGAAGTCATGACTTGCCAATGTCTAAATCTCTAATTTTACAAGTGTAAATATTTTCCAGTAATTGTTTGAGTAGACAACAAAACATAAACTCACTACTCAAACTAGGGTGATATGCCTATCTAATGCATATAATAGGCATAATACTCTACAATAAAACTTTCCTACTCACAAAACTATGCTTCCCCTTCTACCTTTAATTTTATATATATATATATATAATACATATATAATACATATTTTTAAATATACTAAGATAATAGTTAATTAGACTTTATACAAAATAAATCGGTAAAACGAAAAGGTGAAGTTGATATTTACATAACACTTTTTTATCAAAAAAGACTAGGCCAAGGACTGAACAACCTGGCTCATCCTAACCTTACGACTTGATCCAAACTTAGACAAAAAATGAAATTAACTCAATGCCAGGCTAGTGTTACTTACTTGAACTAGTTACATAGACCTATGTGAGTGTGTGGTCAACTCATTTGGCATTAACCTGTTTATTTCCCAAGTCTATACTCCTCTCTCCAGTGATACTCTCCCTCTCCCTTTGGAGGGTAAGAATTTGATCCTGCATTTCACTTAGAAATCCAATCAAATAGTTAGTCTATTATTAATCACAACATCATCATATCTTGATTAAATAATAATAACAATTAAAATTAAAATACATTGTATTGCATTTATTTTCATCAAAATGTCAAACATCATATAGTCATCTACTGATGTTATTTAAAAATATATTTTTAATGTAAAAAGATAAAAGTAATTTATAAGACAAAACTTAAGGTGTAACATATTTGTTGTGAATATGAAATATGAATTTTACTTACACTTTAAAAATTATGGTATTGTTTTTAAACAATTATTTTGTGAGAGAAAATTTAATGTTTATTATATATTTATTTATATATTTTTTTTTTTGTGATATGTAAAATTTTGTTTTCATGTTCTTTTTATTTGGTTTTATGTCAAGAGCACTTTAAAATAAGGTAGAATTTTTATTTTAATAAATAATCATCAATCAAAGTACAACACAACAATGAAATGTCACAAACACAATTTATCAAGTATTTAATATTCTATTTTTAATTCAACTATTTTTCTTATTAATTAAGAGCATTTTTTATACGTTATCATTAGATTACTTAAGTGAAAAAAAGTGGCTTAATTATTTGTATACTTTTTTTAAAGAACATAAAGAATAGTTGTACCATGCAATATAAACTTGAATACCTAATTAATTGTGGTTGTAATGATCCAATAGATAAATATACTTATTTGACCTTATTTATTTATGGTAACCTAATAGAGAAATATATTTATTCAACCCTATTTAGTTATGATAACCTAATAGAGAAATATACTTATTCGACCCTATTTAGTTAGTTTAAAATGATACTATTTACATTACTATTTCAATTATAATTGTGTTTTTCTTTATAATTATAGTGATGGAAAGTGTATCATTAATTGACAATATAAATTTCTTTATAAGAACTTATTAAGTTTATATGTTGTGAGTTTGATTCAATTAACAACTTATTAAATAAAACATTGTAATCTAGATAATGGTAATATTACTTGATCCTAATATTTAATAAAAATAGTTTAGTCAAGTATGTAGTGAGTATCCATTGGAATTTAGGGTGAATGATCAATAAATTTGAACTTAACTTAATAATTAATCCAATAACATTCATAACAATTAGTAATGTTACAAGATAACAGTTAACTAACTCCTTTTAGAAAATAATAATTTTTACAATAGAGTTTACAAATAATGAAATATAATTGATTGATAAATTACACCATTAAATTGTATGTTTTGAGAGAATAGCAATGAAAATAATGGTTACAATACATATAGAATTATTTCCTTGAATTTATATAGATATATATCAATATATAATTGAATTGTCAAATTTAATATGTTATATTTGTGAGCACGTAGAATGTCATAAACAAGTTTGACATAAATTATAGATAAAAGTGAGACCAATTTTTCCATAGTAATTTAACCAACATAAATATATTTCATTAGCTAGAATCCCTACCTCATATCTAGAGCTTGGTGCAAACCCCAATCCCAAATATAGCGTAAGGTGCATGTGATTGTGACACAACTTTGTCACAATAAAAAATAGTGTAAAGAATAAACAAGTATAATAAAATACCAATAATGGTGTTCTAAATAACAATGCTAGTCAAACCAACACCATCTTATAACATTATTGTTGTAACTAATAAATCACAAAACTAAAAAAAATCACACAATCTTAACACAAGGGCCATATTGGAGACATGTCAAAATAATGTGGCAATATTATGTTCCCACAAGATTACCATGCCATTAACCCAAAATGCACTAATCAAACTTATTCAACCTTTAAGAATATAATAAACACAATCAAAGAATTATGTAGTCATCACATGAATTTAATATTCAAAAGAAGGATTTCCCCTAGATTGGTTTGTAATGCCCCAAGCTGACACACGTAGAAAAAAAAACTAACAAAACATTTTTTAAAGTGCAACAATGACGAAGATGTGATAAAAATATGTTGCACTTACACAACGTGTATACTAGTGTTGTGTAAAACATAATGATAGAAGGAAAATTGCAACAAGAAGGACCACATCATTGCACAAGCAAGGTGACACCATCAGAAGAATTACCAATTGTGGAATGGAGTTACCACGATGAACTTGAACACAAGGAAATATAGGGTTCCACCTTTTGAGAGATGGAACACAAAAGGGGAAAGGGGTCCCTTCCTATTTCACTCTAGTTCATTCAAGGAAACCCTAGAGATCTCAATCTAATGATGCAATTGAGAGAAGGGATCTACAATAAGGTCTCCTAGGGGTGTGATTAAAGACAAAAGGGGAGGTTCACCACTAAGAAAGTCCTTAGAAAGAAAGAGATAAAAGTAATGTGCCAATCTAGCTATGAAATCTAGAAAATTAAGAGCATGAAATCAAACTAATAAAAGAGGATGAAATAGAAAGGTACCTAGAAGAAAGATGTGGTCAAAACAAGCTTCAAAACCCTGAAATTCTATTGTTTGAAGCTCACTAGGACTCATACGCCAGATTGGATGATTTAGTCCTGGACTATGGTTTCTGGGCAAGAACTGGAATCTCTTAGTGACTGATTTGCATCTTCTAAAAACTGGAAAAAGTGTTGTACTGAGAATCATACACCCAAGGTGGCAATTTAGTCCTAGTATTAGGATTTGGTTGAGACTCTAGTATCCTCTAGTGATCTTTTGTAGCTCCTCTGATGCCAGATCTCTGAGTCTAAAAGTTTGAATTTGGGCCTATAGATGAATTTCTGTAAAGATGACAACCTTGATAACTGCCTTCAATCTTGCAATTTTTTCTTCAAAGGATCTTCCAGCCCAGATCTGCAATCACACATGAAAAGTGAGAAAAATGTTGAATTTTATTAGTGGATAGGGGTTTGCCTTGGTCAAACCTTGATGAGAAGTGAAACATGAATGAAATGAAACATGAAACATAAGATGAAACAATAGAACCTTGTTTGGAACTTTGTAGATCTACAAACAAGCATGAAGTAGCCTCAATGGATGTATCTATCTTGATCAAGATTCTTGATGAAAGAGAATTCCTTTGAATACTTGAATTGACTTGAACAATTTACATCACAACATTAGCTCAAAACCACATGCATGATACACCAAGCCTTTAACATGATAATGGATCTTGAATTGTTGCAATAATCTTCTATAAATCTTCCCTTGAGTGCCTAAGAAACACTAGTAGAATTTGGCAAATAAATGACTAGGTGACTAAAACTTTTAGTCACAACAACTAAAAATTACTAAATTTTACTCATTTTTTGCAACTCAGCTATAAATGAGTAAATAAATGACTAATTTAGTCATTGACTAAAAAATCATTTAGTCATAGAAATAAAAAATGACTAAATAGTTAGTCATCAAATCCAAATTAGACAAAAAATTTGAAAAATAATTTGGCCAAATATTGGTGCGATGTATTCATGTGCATGATGTATTGGCACAATTATTCACGTTCATTACATATTCATTTGTCTCATTCATTGCAAATTCATTTGTCTTGCTTGACTCACTTCATTTGTTAGCCTGGCCTGAGGCATTTTGATTAGTTATAACAACTACTTGCATGGGTGATAAGGATTTGGAGAGGACCTGGAGACTTCTGAAAAGGTAGGAAAGGGAAAGGAATTCAAATTTTGCTGCAAAAAAATTGAATTCGCCGAGGCCCTCTGTAGCAAAATTGGATTTAGGGATGCCCTCTACAGCGAATTCAAAGGTAATTCGAAACCCTCATTTCATTAAACACAAATTTGAAATGCTCATTACAATCTACTGCTCTTAATAATGTTCTTTTACAATCTTCCATTGTTCTGCTTCATAATGTGTTCAAGCTAAATATAATCAAATTTGGGTGTCAGTGCCAAAATAGAATTTCCTCAAACAATTTTGATACATTTTCATTGCAAGCGCAAACTGTCCTTGTGCAAAGTAAACATGTCCTAGATTAACCCACACATCAGGCATCTAAAAAAAGATGTTTCCTACAAAAACTTCTTGTACATGTGTAAATATTTCCTTTGCAATATCAAATTGACCCCTTTTAGCTAGCACAATGGCTTCCCCATTTGCAGCATAAACATTTCCTGGTCTCTGTGCCAACACTTTACAATGGTTTCCCCATTTGCAGCATAACCATTTTCACTGCGAGCGCAAACTGTCCTCATGCAAAGTAAACATGTGCTAGATTTACCCACACATCAGGCATCTGAACAAAGATGTTTCCTACAACATCTTCTTGTACCTGTGTAAAAATTTCCTTTGCAATATCAAATTGACCCCTTTCAGCTAGCATAATGGTTGGGCCCCATTTGCAACATAAACATTTCTTGGTCTCTGTGCCAACACTTAAGTGACCCCTTTTATGACATTAAGATCCTCTTGAGTTATTATTATACTCCTATTTTTTAAGAGAAAAATCCCCAAGGCCCATGGGAAATGAACAATGAGCATTTGAGTTTCAACTTGGTTTCATTTCGAAAAGGGGACATTACATTGTACAAGATTTGTTTAATAGTAGAATAATTTAATCCACCTATTTGGGACTGTAAAATAAAAATAGATGAATTAATCTATTTTCAATTATAGGTTCTTTTAATCTAGAATCTGATAGAAAGATAAAGCATAATACATTGAAGGACACAGAAAAATGTTCTAAAATAAAGACTAAAATAGGTTGCCCATAAAAAACAAGAAAGAGGAAAAATGAAAAGATAACTTACTAATGATTCATTTGAGGTTTTTGATAAGATCTCATTTAACTATGTCAAATGGATTTGGAAGGGACAAAGCATATTTGATTGACTAAAATTTTGAGGTAGCTTATCCATCATCATTGTATGCATCATCTTCTCTTGGAATTTGTTTCTACAATGCACCAAGCCTAGAATTGATTGGGGATGCACTTAAGGTGGATAAAAACTCATCAAATTCTTTATGTATGCTTTATGTATGCTTGGAAAAATAATTCATGTAGTAAAGTTTCAAGTTATAAATACAAAAAAATACCATATTAAAAGTTGCATTATACTTAACCTCATTTTTCAAAATATAATCAACACCTAAATTATAAATTTCAATATTTTTAAAAAACACAAACATGTGCACTGGAAAATTTTCATTTTATTAGTTAAATACATCATTAAAAATTTTAAAAATATATGTCACTTTAATTATGTGCACAAAAATGGGGACCAGAGAAGTTCAAAATAGGCCACTTTTTCCTAAAATCAATGAATAATTATTTTAGATGATAAATTCAAGACATTCATGCTCAAAATTTGAAGATATGATAAAAATAAGATTAGTGGTTCTTAAACTTTAGTTTTTAAAAAAGCATTTTTTAATAATGAAGATTAAGCAGGTCAAATAGGGGGGTGTACACAAAATGGTCATTTTTCTTTTTAAGAAAAATATGACATAGTGTTAGGTGTGCTCCCTCTAAAATATTCACTTTTTTAAGTAATTCATAAATCCTTTTAGTAGAAAGCATGCTAACATCACATAGTTCATATAATATTTTTTATATCGTAAATTTTACACATCTTTAAAAATAGAAAATTGAACATATGCTTCCCTCATAATTTTGAGAAAATTAAATTGATTTTTTCTTTTAATGTGTATAAGATAGAGTTTAGAATGAAAAATTTAATTTGTTTCAAATCTGGATGAGTGGATTGAAAATGATATCCAATAATATTATGCATAGATTTTGAACAAAAATGAAGACACTAGTAACAAAAATAGAAGATCCAAACCTTAATATATTTGAATTATAGAAAAAATTGCATAGTTAGAAAAATAAGAAAGAGATATATTATTGTGATATTCTTTGAGAATAATATCTTAAAATGTGTGAACAAAATAGAGAAAATGCTTAATATTTTCTTGTTTTTCATGTTTTATGTAAAACATATATTTGGGCACCTGACATGCATGCCAAATCTTTTGGCGTATATATTTAAGGCAAATCCAAGTCTAAGAGTTGGATTCCAAATTAAATTTAAAGGATTGTGTGCATATTATGGCATGCATGTATTATAACATGAAAACATTATAAATTTGATGAATAGTTCGTATGCACCAAGCCTTTTGTGTTTTTTTCAAGGGAAAAATAACTTGAGCACATTATTAAAAACTAGTGTTATAATGTGATCATGCTATAATGTAGGAATTTTATATTGAAATCTCATTGTGGCTCAAGATTTTTGAGCCATCTCAATCCATAATGGTAGCATGCTATAATGTGAGAGCACTATAATGCTTTTGTGTTATATTATATTTTACTTCAAAATATTTTTCGCCACTTTTTTGCCCCTACTAAAGCACTCTATAACATGCTTATGTTATGTCAAATTTTAGTTCAAATTTTTTGCCACTTTTTGCTCTTCATCTTGGTGTACATACCTTTTTAGTGAATCAAGTTAAAAAATTATATCAATGTTGGCTATTTTTTTTTATAAAAATGGGACACAACTTTGAAAGTTCACCTTAATTCAATTAGGGTTTATACATTCAATATCATAATGACATCTTGTCTAAGACAAAATATCTTATAAACTAATTACTTGTTGAGGGTAAATAACACATTTACATTACTATGTTTCATCTATCTCTAGTTTTCATCATACAACTTACAAACCTAGATTAAAATATCAAGGTTTACAAAATAGTTAGGAAAAACTACCTTTACAAAATTTGATTGTGTTCAACATTACTAATGAGTTTGTAAGTATTCCCATTATTAAACATTCCCATGAATAAATACCTTGATAGAATAGTTGTTAACACTCTCTCATGCCTTCCTCAACATCTACAAAAGATATGATTCGTGAAGATGGGTCCCTTACTAGTTTCCTTCTTATATTTCTTTGAAGCCTGTGCGATAGTTTCAATTCTAATTTATAATGAAATCCCTTTTATCCCATTAGAGATATTTTGTAATACAAAAGAAGGGTTCTTGATAATTACAAGCCTTACAACAAAGATAAACACAACCTTGGGTTCTTATAAACATACTAAGGTTATGGGCTCTAGACAATAGATATAGCAACTTGATAATTTAGAGAAAGTGAATTATAAATTTTTCTAGGACAAACAAGATCATATAAATACTATTTTCTAAGGATTTGATGCAATGTTAATTGAAATTTTAATTTGACTTAGACATATAAAAGTTTGGAATGGACTTACCTGAGATTTTTGATACTTTAAAGCATACACCTTTGGCACATACCTTGAAACATCTCTAGATAAAATAGCTACTTAAGGATAAAATATTTGACATATGCACTCTTTAGGATAGTTTGATTTCTCGATTTGGTTCATTTTTAGATATTTTTCTCACTCAATCAATTTGCACTTACAGAGTTCTTAATATGATGATTGAAAGCATGCAAAGAGATTCAAGGCTATCTCTCTATCGAATTTGATAGAAAAAGAATATGTATGCAACATGGAATACCAAAGTAATTTAACAATGGTTTGTTGGACTATCCCTACAAAAGTCATTGTAGGTGTTAAGTTCTTTGAATCTTGATATTCAATCAATGACTAGTGTTTTTTTTGGAACATCCTTTGGATCTAATGGTGAATGCACAATGATTATTGTAAATGAACAAGGATTTTATTTTCTTACTAGGATCGAATTTGCTACTAGCCAATCATTTTGGTTTAATCAAGCTTCTTTTAACAACATATACCTTGCATAGTCTTTATTTGATGACATATCAACTAATACCAATGGTATTGTGTTGTCTTGTCATTTTCTATATAAGGCATCTATAGTGCCATTTTTTAAACTACCTTAACTAATGGGAAGTGACAATTGTGTTGAATGCATACTAAGCCTTGTTAGGCCCACAAATTACATAAACCATAACTTAGTGTAAAATAGTGACTAACACATACTAGGATCTACACAAATCATTCCTAATATTCTTATGGGCTTTCATAATTCATAAAGACACTAGCCACCAATTGTTCAAAATCAATCAATCACACATATTTATCCATTAAATAATTTATACATACTAAGTGTTTTAGGTTTCAAGTTTGAGGAGATGGCGTCACTAGTTTTTCCTGTGCTGAGCTAGGGCATCCGCACCCTAGCTCCTCTTCTTTTCTTTCTTGCTGTGCATGGAGTGGGGGGCATTTGTCTATGTACAGGGAGAGGCGGGTATTCTGCAAACCTTGGTCTATGTTTTTGGTGGGTGTTCGGTGGCTGGCTGTCCCCGTCTGCTCGCGGCCAGCTCTCCTTTCCCTTTGTCATTTGGTGGATGTGACTGGGGGTTAGAACGTGGCTATGACGTGAACGTTCTTTGTTAAGGGATATGTGTGTTGGAAGGTGTGTTTTTCCAAGTCGAGGGTGGGGTTTGGTGTGGGGTGTGGAGCGGGGTTTGTGAACTGGTATTGGTGTTACGACATGAGAATAGGTGTGTTCCTTCATCTGTAGTGGGGTGGGGTTGTGAGGTGCGTCTTCCCGTGGAAGTTCATCTTGTTCTTGGGGTTTCCGGGGGTTTGCATGTCAGAGTAGGGCATTTTTTCCCTCTATGTTGTACGGGGAATCTTCTGGGGTTGGCCCCAAAATGGATTTCCGATCGGCAATTGGTTCGAAACCAACTCTTCAGAACTTGAAGGTTTTTGAGAATAATCTTTTTTCGGTGGAACCTGAAAATGTTGCGTCGGGTTCGGCAGGAGGGCCTAGAATTCCAAAGATTAATGGGTGCCTCGAACGATGTAAAGGGAGGCCAAGTGTAGTCATTTCGATGGAGATGATGGCTGAAGACATTGATTATTATTCAAGGCACTCTCTTTACTGCAAATTCTTAGGTTTGAAAAATTCTTTGCAATTTTTGGAGAGGTGGGCTCAAAGGACATGGATGCCTGAAGGAGAGATGGAGATCCGCCTCCTAGCAAATAATTATTTCATGGTTACATTTGATTGTTTGGTGGATCGGAATAGGGTTTTCGAAGGAGGCCCGTACTTTTACAACCAGGTGGGCTTGTTCATTAAGCCATGGCATGTTGGCTTCAACCCGACGGAGGAGCTTCCGAATTAGGTTCCGGTTTGGGTTCGTCTTCCAAGGCTCCCAGTGGAATGCTGGCAAGAGGATGTGTTATTTCTATTAGCCTCGAAGTTGGGGAAACCTATGGGTCCATCACAACAAACACAATTCAAAAAGGTAATGACTTTTGCTTGGTTCTGTGTGGAAATTGATTTAAGTAATCCATTTCCAGACTCTTTAGAAGTGAGTGCAGGAGATTACTCATGGGTGTAGTAGCTTGATTATGAAACACTTCCTTTTCGTTGTCGTTTCTGTCATGAATATGGTCACCTTCTGTGCAGATGTCCAAAGGCCAAGCCTTTGGAGACTCAATCTTCTCAGCCTTCGGCTAACCCGCCCAGGGTGGACAAGGGCAAGGATCCCTTTCAGGGTTTTCTTGGTAGGGAAGATGGTTTTATTCCAGTTAGTGGCCGAAACAGAAATAAAGGTCATAAAAGGACTTTGAAGGACAAGCAGGAGGAGGACACTTTCAACAGGTTTGAGGTGTTGGAGGATCTTAGTCAGCAGGAGGTGAACCCAAGATTTTTGGATCTGGATCAGGGGACTTTGGATATAGATCTACATGACCCTTCGATTGAGGCTTCGCATGCTCCCCAATAGGGGGTGCGGGAGTACCATGCTTTGATGAGGTCGGGAAAGTTCCTAGATAGGCATTGCTCAATTCAGAGGCACCTATGACTTTGCTTGCTGATGGGTCCATGGCTTTAGGGACAGATCGATAGTTGGAGGTTCAGGATAAGTTGGGTGGTAGTGCTGAGGTAGTGAAAGATAGTGTGGACAAGGATCACCTCTTGCAGAAAGTGGGTTTGGAGGTGGGTAAGAAGATTATCAAGACGTCCTCTCAGTTGGGTGTTTTGCAAAAAGCCCTCAAGAAGGGGAGGCCTGAGAAAAACTCTAAGCTAGGAAGGAAGAAGGACGAGGAGAAGATTAGGATGATAGGGGAGACTTTGGTGGAGTCGGGGTCAGTCAAGACTCTGGATTCGCATTTTTCATGCCCCTCGAAATGATAGTTCTCTCTTGTAATGTAAGGGGCTTGAACAGTGGCCCTAGACAAAAAGTTGTTCGGGATTTGATTGGGAGTGATTCGCCCGATGTTCTTTTTCTGCAGGAGACTAAGCTTTCGGTGGAGGGTATGATGGATTTAGTTCCTAAGTTATGGAGGAATGGTGACTGCCAATTCATTGGTGCTCAGGGGTCTTCTGGCGGGGTGGCGTGCTTATGGAACCTGCGGAAGATCTGCCCCCTTTGGTGGGTGTCTTTTAAGTCCTCCCTTTCCATGGTGGCCTCTTGTTTTATGTCTGGGGAAATAACACTCTTCTCCAATGTGTATGCGCTTGTGGAGTTGCCGAGAAAGCAGCTCTTGTGGTCCAACATTCATTTAGTTCGTAGCTTATTTCCTTACGATTATTGGAGGTGATTTTAATGCTATCATGGAGCTTGCTGAGAAGAGGGGTGGTATAGCAAGGCTGGAGGCTTCTGCGTTGTTGCTCCAGGACAATGTCTCTGTTTTGAATCTTGTGGATGTCAAGTCGGGCAATGGTCTTTTTACTTGGAATAATAGGAGAACTGGAGATGCTTCTATTTTTGAAAGACTTGATAGATTTATGGTGTCTAGTTTTTGGTTGGGGGACAGGTGGATGACAAGCTCTAAAATTCTTGATAGTCGGGGTTCTGACCATTGGCCTATTAAGCTGGTGGCGGCTATGCCTCAACATTGTGCTCGACAATCCTTTAAGTTCCAACTCATGTGGCTCAAGGATGAATCTCTTCATGATTTTCTCCCTGGTTGGTGGGATCAGGGGAAGCCAGCATATGGCACTGCTATGTACTCTTTCTCGAAGAGGCTCCAGTATGTTAAATACAGATTGAAAAGATGGAATAGGCAGCATTTTGGTAATTTATTTTAGGAAAAACAGATGGCCCAGGATAATCTGGATCTAATCATCAGGCATATTTGGGATCAAGGCCTCTCGGAGGAGTTGAGTTTGTTAGAGGCTGTTGCATTAAAAAAGCTTGAGGAATGGGAGTTAAGAGAAGAGATTTTTTGGAAACAGAAGTCTCGTATTGAATGGCTTCAGGCTGGTGATCGAAACACTTCTTTTTTCCATAACTCAGTTAAGGATCGGAGACAAGGTAATGCTCTTTCTTCTATCTTGTTGCCTGATGGGGAGACTATGTCATCTTCAGCTTCTATTTCTGTTGAATGCATTCGATATTTTTCTACCCTATTCTCTGAGGATTCACCTCCTGCAGAGGAGGATGAAGCAAGGATTTTAGATTGTATCCCGAAGCTGGTGACTAATGAAATGAATGAATCTTTGCTTGCTCCCATTACCTTGTCGAAGCTTGAGAATGTTGTGTTCTAGATGAAGAAAGGTAAAACGACTGGACCTGATGGGTTCCCAGTTGAATTTTTTTTAGGAGTTCTAGGATGTGGTTAAACTAGACCTTCTGGAGGTTGTTCAGGAATCCTTTATGCATAAAAAAATGTTGAAATCCCTTAATGCTACTTTTTTAGCTCTTATTCCTAAGGTGGAGGGAGTTAACTCCTTGGATTTGTTTAGACCTATTGCACTATGTAATGTTGTGTATAAAATTATTACTAAGTTGATTGCAGAAAGGATGAAACCTTGGCTTGAGGATTTAATCTCTGAAGAACAGGGGGTTTTGTTGCTGGCAGGCAAATCATGAATGGGTGGTTATTGCTGCTAAGGCCATACACTCTATGGAATCCTCAAAGGAGAAATCTATGTTTATCAAGTTGGACATGGCTAAAGCTTATGATCGTCTTAAATGGAGCTTTTGGCTTTGCTGAGGGCTGGATTGATTGGGTTAGGAGTTGTGTCACTTCCTCTTCCTTCTCGGTGCTTATCAATGGTGATCCCACTTGCTTGTTTGGTGCTTCTAGAGGTCTCAGGTAGGGAGATCCCCTATCTCCTTACTTATTCATCCTTCTTGCTGAAGGCCTGGGAAGGCTCATCCGTGCTCAGGTTACTAGCGGCTTGCTCCAGGGATGGAGTTGGGGAGAAGATATTCCCCCTCAGTCTCATCTGCAGTTTGTTGATGATACTACCTTGATGGGAAGGGCAAAGGTTGAGGAGGCTCTTAATTGGCGTAGTGTGTTGGACAGTTACTTGGCGGCTTCAGGGTAGCGTATAAATGAGGGGAAGTCCTTCATATATTTCTTCCACACTCCTAAGGGTATTCAAAGGAGAATTGCTGGTATCCTTCGGTTCTAGATTGGCTCGCTTCCTTTTTCCTATCTTGGAATCCCTCTTGTGGTTCACTCTATCCCCAAACGGTTTTGGCAGGAGACTCTTGATAAGTTCAGAAGATTGGTCAATCATTGGACTTGCAGGTGGCTCTCTTCAGCAGGTAGAGTGACTCTTCTAAATTCAGTGGTCCAGGCTCTCCCTATTTATAAGTGCTTTATTCTTTCTGCTCCTTCAAGTTTTATTAAAGACTTCGAGAAATTGTCTCGTCAATTTCTGTGGGCTGGTAATCTTACTCATAGAAAATGGAGTTTGGTGAAGTGGGATGTTGTTTGTAGGCCAAAATAGGAGGGGGGTCTTGGTCTACGGCGGGCGGATTTGAATGGGAAGGCCTTGGCTACTAAGCTATATTGGCACTCGTGCTCTCAACAACACATGTGTTGGGCTAAAATTCTGACCTTCAAATATTTGGGGGCGATGGACAGTAGGGAGGTTGCAAGATTCAGTATGGAGGGGAAAGGCTCAGTGATCTGGAATACCCTTAAACGAGGTGCAACGCTGGTTAAACAGGGACTTTTTTGGATTTGTAATGGGGTTCAAGAGGCTCTCTTCTGGCATGATTCTTGGGATGGATACCCACCCATTGTGTCCTCTCATCCCCACCTCCAAGATTTGTGTCAGTCTTTTGTGGAGGCAGGTTGGAGTCATGTGGCAGATTTCAAATTTCAACAATCTTTGGGGCAGATTTATGTGGCCAAGTGGAAGGGTCCCTTGGATTGGCCGCCTGGTGGTTCGGTGGAGGATCGTCCAGAGCTTGCTAAGATCTTATCAGGTCGTGCCTGTAATTCTCTCCATGGGGGAGATGTTCTTGCTTGGGGTCCTGACTTGAAAGGCAAATTTTCGGTTGCTTCTAGCTATCGGGTGTTGGATAAACAGGCTTTCGGGAACTCCCAAGTTTCTTGGTGGAAGCATGTTTGGAATAAATTTGCTTGGCCCAAGTGTAATTTTTTCTCCTAGCTCGTGGTTCATGGTAAATGTCTTACTTGGGACAACCTTTGCAAATGGGGGTTTCTGGGCCCCTCCATGTGCATTTTGTGTGGTCAATAGGAGGAATGCTTATTGCATCTCCTTTTTCAGTGTTCTTTTGTTAGGACTATCTGGCATCACTGGTGGAATCTTTGGAGCTTACCATGTTGCCATGTCTCTTCTTTGGAGAATTTTTGGAAAAGACGGGGCTCTTCTCCTGCCACAACCTCTTTTCTAAAAATTGCTTGGAGCATTGGTCCTAGCTTGATTGTCTGGAAAATCCGGTTGGAGTGTAATAGAAGAATTTTACTAGATAAAAAATTGCTTATGGGACAACTTTGGCGACGAATTCTTGGAGCTTTGCAGGAGACTTTGACTGCAAAGTGTGACTTGTCGGTGCCGATTGCTCCTAGGGACCTAGGTGTTGTAAATGCCCTGGGTCTTGCCACTAGGGACAGGGGTACCTTATGCAAAGTGCATCGTAGGCATGGGCGTGAAAGGGTTGCTCGCGAGGGCTTTTGGTGTCCACCTGCTTTAGGGGAGCTAAAAATTAATATTGATGGGTCATCTAGAGGTAATCCTAGGCATGCTGGGGTTGGTGGTATTGGTAGAGATAGCCTTGGAGTGGTGGCCTTCTTCTTTTCCACGTATCGTGGTTTGCAAACTAATAATCTTATGGAGGCGAGTGCTATTCTCATGGCAATGGAGCGTGCGGTGGTCCTTGGATGGCGGCGGATTGTCTGTGAAGCTGATTCCCAGGTGGTTATTGATATGTTGAATAATCAAAATTTAGATGATGTGAATTGGCAGTTGGTTGTGGTTAAACAGATTGTTTCTTTGAGTGATACTTTGGATTCCATTGTCTTCCGTCATATTCTGCGGGAGTGGAATAGGGTGGCTGATGGGCTGGCTAGATGGGCGTCGGAAAAGACTGATTCTTGGTGTGTGGATGATTGGGACAGTCTTTCTGAAGATATGGCTCCTGTTCTTGAGGAGTGGGTTGCTAAGGATATGAGGTGCTTCTTGGGTGTGAATTAATTCTTGTAGTTTTGGCCCCTTGTGGCCTCCTTCTGACTTTGTAATGCTCTCTTGATTCAATAAAGTTTTTACCCTCTTTTAAAAAAAAAAAAAAGGTTTCAAGTTTAAAAAAATCCAAGATGACTATTGTCCTTTACCTAAGGAGATGCACTAGCAAACTATAATAGGTAATCTAAGTGAAAAATATAGTTATCTCACAAGGTAAAACAATGTTTAAAATTGTAAGCTTAATTTGTAGTGGAGTAGTAATGGGTCTCAAGTTTCTATATGTGCTCCATTAGTTTAAAATCAAGGATGGTTTGGTCTTATTAGGTCATTTCTTGATTCAAGGTTGTTAATACTAAACATTTAAAAGGGATAGACATATTTAAAAATAATTTGATATTTAAGATAGAACTACAGTAAAACATTATGTTTACCAAAAATAGTGATGACCCCTAATTAATAACCTCCACATTGATACATAAAAGGGACCAATTTTATCATTTATTACAATTAATCCCATTCGTTCTACATAGGCATTTCCATGTAAGATGGTAAAAATTTACAATCACAATTAATTTTCAATAACGAGGTGTGATAACTAATTAATTTCATACAGTCATTTAAATAAAGCTTTATTATTATAAATACACTCCCAAAACTGTAATGCCTCGCCACGCAACCCTAGGGGAAATTGCAATTAACTACTCAAACGCAATAATTTTTTTTTTGTTTAAGTACAAATAACATGAAAGTTCACTACCCATTTCCAACAACCCCTAAGGTTACAAGACTGAGTTTACTTAAACCCAAACAAGGAACATGAATTAAAACCAAACATTTAATTACTTAACAAATTAAATGCACATACATTCCATACATGATAAAATTACATGTCCAAGCATAAGAGATACCACATGTTTCCAATAATATAATTTACAATACGATTACAACTCTCATTCCCCAAATGAGGTAAATTCAATAAACATGATTACAAATTACATCTTCCACCTTGATACAATGAGGAGTAATAAAATTACAATGACACTGAAATGAATAAAGCATGAAAGTAACTGGATCCCACGAGTTCTCCAACTAGAAATCTCATCCACACGAACAAAAAGACGACCCAAAGGATTAAGGTGCACATTCCACCCAACCATGTGATACCCGAAGGCTCACCCCCCGTGCTAGGAGATAGTAACAAGGATTCCTAGGCAAGACCATCTACCTCTAGACATAGGCTACTCAAAACTGAACTGAATTAAATACAAGTACAACATCACATAACACAATGGTTGCAATGCTTCTAGAGTTAAATAATCAATTGCATCACTATTACAAACATATTGCTGACTTGGGAGAAGTGTCATCATAATGTCACATGGGATATCCTAGTAAGTCTTCCTAGGTCCCGACCCCCATCTCGGGATATCTTGGAAACCTCTAACGACTCCCGGCCCCTCATGCAAACCAATGCGGAATCAGTTATCTCTCGTAGGGATGAGACAACGATCTTTCCATTCCAGGATTTCTCGTCTCATCCCAAGTCTATACAAGCCCTTGTGTCCATGAGCGAGGCAAAATTAATCTTGTTAAGTGTTTGATACAACCTAAACCTCTAATAAGTTTATTACGTTATCATTGAATTAACTAACTTACAAAGAGTTTCCCTTACACCACTTTGTGTGTCGGCCCTCATTGCAAGCCACTCCTCTAAGACAACACGTGGAATAACTCTACACCCAAGGGTACACAAGTGCGACCTAAGGAGAATGAATCCCTATCCACGACATAAAGCCCACACATCCCGTTCATGTTAACTGGGTAAATAACTGGATCCAACAAGACGCACTACCCAAGGCAAAACAAGGGTTGACTAACACATTACGACAACCCTCAAAATCAAAAGACAACTCAATCTGGAAGACTTCATAACATTCACTCTATTTTCCCATCAACACGAAAGAGGGATATTGCATAAAGAAAGGCAATTTGACGATTTAATCACCTACTTTAGGATTTCCTAAATCCAAGCCAAACAATGACATATTGCATGTAATCAAATACAATTAATTAAAGATTATTTACAACTACACAAAAGTAATTAAAAATCACAAATGCAATATTGAGGAATTTAAACTAATAATTTATCTCCATGTTTCTTCAATTACCCATAATAATCAAAATCAGCTTTTCAAGTAAAGTCATTTTTATTTCTTTCAATGATTATAGAATAATCATTTAAAATTCCATATATTTAAATATTTAAAAAAAATATTTAAATATATGTCTAAAACAAAATATTATTTTATATTCCAACCAATAAAATTAATCCCTTAATATTTTATATATATATATAATATATATACATTTAAATATTAATAATAAAATATTAATTTAAATTATAATATATTATATATATATAATATATAATATATATATTATATAATTTATATAATATACAATAATATAAAATAATATTAATAATTAAAAAAAATATGAAATTTTAAAAAATAAAGCGAACTAACCCTGGCCCCACGGGCCTCCCATAGGGAGAAAGGGCGCAACCACTGGTCGCACCCAGCCTCCCTATGGAGGCCAGCGCTGCCTGTGGCAGTGCCCCTCCATGGGGCGCGGCTGGCCGCCATGGCTGCGGCCTCCCCTCATGCACCATAATAAAATTTATTTTATTATTATTATTTTTTGTAATATATTTTTAAAAACAAACGAAATAAAAACCCTCCCCTGTTCTGAGTTCTGTTATGGGAATTTTCTGAGACAGTAAACAAAATTTTGAAATAAATTTCTCCCAGAATGCAAAATAAACAAGTTTATAATATATATATAATTTTCATTTACACTCAGATTGAGCAATTGTTTCCCTACAGGAGAAAACAAATAAAATGATTTACAAACACAAATTCTGTAGATTTCCAATTTTCTAAATTCCAAAGAAGAATTCCAAATCCAAAGACAGAGGTTGACAAGATTTTCTTTTGATCCTCTCTCAATTTTTCTCTATTGTAACAAAATGATTTGCCAAAATTTTTGTTTAAAAGAGATTGATTTTTCTACAAGAATTCTAAATCTTTCTCAAGATTTCAACAGAGGTTTTTCAAGTTTTTGAAACAAGCTTTGACATGGGTTTTGCTTCCAAACCAAACAAAGTTTAAATCTTTTCCAACAAGCATATAAAAATTTGAAAACTCTTTCAAAATGAAAACAAAAATCATAGAAAGAAACCTGGTTTTTTCTCCAAAGCTTGAAAGATTGCCAATGGTGCTTTCAAACCTTATTTTGTTTCCAGCTCATCCAAGAAATCCAATCTTCTTCTTCAAATCAAAAAAAAAACCACAACAAATCCTTTCTTCTTCTCTTCTTTTTCCAATCCTTTTTTTTTTGTCTCCACAAATTCAAAATTCCCTTCAAAAAATGAAATGCCAAAAAATGCTCTCATAGAGTTTCCCCAAATTTAGTCAAACCCCTAAAAATATCCCATCCACCAAATTTATTGCAAATTTGGAGATATTTTCATTTTTAAAATTTAAAACAAAATTGATCTTTCAAAATGGATTTTTCATATATTTTTAAAAAAATCTCTTTTCAACAAAAAAGGTATTTAACTTTTTAAAAAGAAAATTCTTCTACACAATATTTTCAAAAAGTGCAATTTAAAACATGATTTTCATTTTTTTTAATTTAAATCAAAATATCCAATCATGCCAAAACAACTAATTTAATTCAATTTATCACCATTAACTTAATTAATCAATAAACTAAATCTAATCCAAGATTAGATTATTTTATTAATTAAATTAAATTAATCAATAAAATAACTAACATTTCAACATTGCAACCAGATATATTTAATCATCATTTTAACTACACAAGCCATTTAATAACCTTTATAATTTGAAATTAAATAAAAACCAAGGTGAAATGGACAACATTAAAACGACTAAACCCGACTACAACCCAACAACACACTATGACTAGGGTGATGACTTGGCACAGAAAACCTAGCTACTATCTCTCAATCAATTACCGTTGGTCAATGGACACGCTCAAACCTGTAAAATCAGGTGGAGTCGATGTTTGGTACCTGTCAACCTGCGAACAAAGAGTATATCGAACATGCATATATATATGATATAATAAAACACACCGTGAAGAGGAAATCTCAGAATCGTAGGGCGCTCGCAAGCAAGTGATACAATCCCGTCCCCTTCACCAATACAGACTTTCTAACTGACGAGTTTAACATCAACAATATACTCAAAAGCATAAAGCATCATTAATTAAATATCTGCTAAGCTAATTCAAAATAGGCCATGATAATAACATCAAAGTAAAATTCCATCACATCAAAATATCACATATGCATCGCTTAACAGTTTGCGATCAAATAGAACCAAGTACCATAGTCAAAGTAATAGAAGAACAAAGCATAACAAAGAAAACACTGTCTGATCAAAAGAGCCAAAATGGAGGGGTGCTACAAAAACATTTCCCTGCACTCTTAATGTTGAAATTGTGCTCCGATCCCAAAGTACATGCTCACATTTACATATGAACATGAAAACCCAAAACAACATTTGTTTTCTAATTAAAGAATCACGTAACCAATATTTATCATGCTACACACAATGGTGCAACAATGCACACTTGTGGACATTGCACATGCAACATTATAAAGAGGACATTGCACAAATTGAAGGAATGAAAACAATAAATAGGTGTTGAAAAATCATTCCACACACACTATGATGATGAAAGTAACCTAATTTCTATACGAAACTTCCATACAAGATGTCTCAAGAGATGGTCTCCACAAGATATGAACCCCCTCAAGGCTCCTAGGTGATAAGGAAATGGTCACCTTCCAAGGCATGACCTAAAACCTACATCTAGAAGTAAGCCCTAACCACACTAAAACTATAAAGTGAAACATAAAAAACATTTGATTAATTATGTAAATGATATTTAAATGTAATTACATGTGACTAAGATGCCATTTAAAATTCACAATGCATTTTTTATTATTATAGAACTAAACCAACAAGATAAGCTTACAAAATAACTTGTAGAAATTTCCACATGAGAAACAGAATGTAAGATAACCCATATTAGAGTCTTTAAAATTTGGTATGAACCCCCACTCTAGCTGAAAAGCAAAAGAAACTTGATCTAAACAGTCGTAATAACAAAGGAAAAGACATTTGCTTGCTCATACCGTTAAGTATTGAGCAGAAACAGCCATTCATGAAACCAAAGAGCCAACGCATTCATTTAACAGACATCAACAGGTTTATTTCAGAATGAAGTTAAACACCACAAAGAAAGTCATCCGGCCACGTACAGATTTCTAGAGCAAAAAAAAAAAAAAAACTCACTGAAACCATGGCCGGTGACTTACCCCAAGATTCTGTAGTCTGCACACTTTGCATCATTCTGTCGACATGCCAATAAGAATAAATGGGCAGAATTGAACCGCCCTGCTCTGCAACTCCAGTTACCCTCTTTACACGTTTGCCCACTCTCCAATTCCCCCACCACACAAATTAATGTCCAGTTACCCTTTCATTAACTCTTCTGCCTCCCCTACCTCTCCAAGGGTTGTTATTAGGTGAAAGTAAATGGCAGGTTGGTGCATAGTTAGATCAGTCCATACAACTCAATGACCATCATAAAGGTTGTGAAGTTTTATTTTCGTACTTTTAAATTTATAGTCATTATTTAGAACAATAAGGGAAAGGCTTCAGTAGTTGAGCATGTTTCAATAGTTGTTAGAACATTTGTTGATTTAATGTCCAATAGTTATGACTTTATAGTTGTGAGTGTTGATGATAACTACCAATAATTGAATAATATGTATTCATTAGATCTAAAAAGAAACAAATTGTGTGATACCACATCAACGTACCAATAAAACATGATTTAGTGCACAAGTATAGGTCTCACTTTTTTTTTGGATCTTTTTGGACACCTGACAAAAAGCATGTTGATGTGGCATCATATTTGATGATGTGACCTTGAAACCTTAGTTATAAGCAGGGGTGTAGCCAAGCAAGTTGCTGTAAAAAAATGGGAATTTAAAAAAAAAATCATGTAGGATTTTGAGAAGCAAAGTGAGAGTAAAATTTGATTTGAATTTTCTAACACCAATGTTAGTCACGATTGCATAAATTTCAATGCTGAAAACATGTAATTTTTCTAATCAACCCTTTTTTTAAACATGAATATTAATATCTTAATAACATTAATATTAATATTTCCCCTTAATATTAAATTTTACTTGCCAATGTTATTAAACCTACGTTTCTCTTACTAATAGTATTAATATTAATATTATTTTTAATAATATCTAATATTAATATTATATTTATTGTTACTACCTACAACTACTGTTGTTTAATTATAATATTAAGATCTAAAATTGATATCCAATGTTGATCCTAGCAGGGAGAAATAAAATAATAATAATGAAGGTATTATCATGGATGTTAAGTATTCAATTAATTCTCTCCTTATTAATATTGAGATTTAATCATGGGTTATATGATAATGTTATTAATTTCTACATGTTCTCCATTGTTAAACAATTAATTTTATTATTGCTATTATTCTAATGACTAGATAATAATAACTTTTCAATGACATAATCAGTAATGAATCAACAACATCATTTTGGGGTGATGATCAAATGAAAGTATTATTACTAAATGACAGATGTTAAGTAAATACAGTCACTATTACTAATGCTACCAAAGTTTAAATGGAAGAATGAATGAATGAAGGGATTTTAATAACGTTCAGTCTAAGGGACCAAGAAAAACACCACAGTATTTTATCCTTAAGAATTATTGTTTCATAGAACAATAATAATATTATTCTTACATTAAATTGATGATCAATTAATGGTAGCTTTAATGTCCACCTATAAGTAGGCTTACTGTCTATGCAGCTAGCAGGATGCACATTTTACTGTATTTATTCATTTTGAATTTTCAATTAATTAATAAATACAATCAGACGTACATTCTGCAAACTACATAGATGTCACCATAGGTGGGACCTCACAGTTTCCTTGATCATTGTATTCTTATTTGGTGGAAAAATACGTCCAACAGATTTGACAGTCCACATTTTCCTCGTTGCAGATTATTCATACCAGTTAGTTGAAAGCTTTTACTAAAGTTAGTGATGGTGAGCAGAGTAATTTATTCTTACAAATTTTCCATGGAATCTGGTGTTTGGATTCACTTGAATTATTAAGTGATTACGTTGAAGTCCACTAGCTGAAAATTTCTACAGTTTAAAGTAGAAACTATGAACATCATTGTGCTTTCCTTTTAAGTAAGAGGTGAGATCATCCTTATATTTTCTTCTCTTTAATTTTTTTCTCCTGTAGATTGGCCCGCTGTATTGCCCCCAGAATTCCATTATGTTATGGAATGCACTCCATATAAAGTTACCGAAAGCTCCACAGATTAATTTATTCGAGTAGGTAACTCTGAGCTCCTCAAGGAAATGGAAGAAGGTACTAACTAATGGTAATTTTCTATTTTATTTATTATTAAAGTGATAAATAATTATTTAACTTTTATTTGTTAAATCTTAAAAGGATACTTTTAGTGTACCTGCCATAATATAATAAAGTTAAAATATTTATATCTAAATGAAAGAAAACAGAATTACTTTATAAAATAAGATATTATCAAAATTTGTTTCCCTAAAAGAAGTTAAAACCTTAAATTACTAAGTACAACTTTACCATTGTACCTTCACCAGATTACCTACTTTGCAATATAGTTCCCCTAATATAATAGAATTAAAAATGCTTCTTTTCAAATTTTTGTAAGTTCTAATTTATAAGATAAATTATTAGAAAAATGAAACTCCAGATTAGTAAATAAAAGTCCACCGTTACATCTTTCCCAGGATACCATCTTCCCCAGTATACTTCAATTACGTAACAAAATTAAAAATTGATTGTTTTCAAATTTTTAAAGAAAGTATATAAAATAACTTAATATCAAGTTTGCCTAAAAGTAAACAGACAGTGAGCATTAAAGTCTGTTGCTGTGAGAATAAATGCAGTGCAAGCTGAATCTTCATTGTTGTGAGAAATTGCAGAAATTTGGGATTGGTAGTGTTCTGTGCTGAATTTATAAATCGTAAGTTCAATGGCCGAGGAAGGGGTGGAAAGATCAGGTGGGCAGTTGGAGGTAGTCCATGGGACTCCCACTGAGGAGCACCAAGTTGTGGATTCTACAGCTACTCATGAGGTCTGTTGCTTCCATTCAATTGGACTGAATTCTTTATTCTTTTGCAGAACAACATTTATTTATTCAAAAATGTGGAGTAGCAGAACTAGAATATGCCTGCATTGCCTGCATTTGGCTTCTAGTTATATTGAACATTATAAATTTTTCAGAAGCTTCTAAAGCTTTTGAAAAGAATATTGAAAATGGTTAAGGATTCGGCACTTAATTCCATAAACTGATGGTCTCGTGGACGTCAGTAAAAATCATTCATTTTAACATTACAATATTTGTGTGTCTGTTCCCTGATATAATGTGAAAATCATCTTACAGGAAAGTGTGTGGAAGAAGTTCATAAAGTACATTGGGCCAGGTTTTCTTGTGTCCATAGCCTACTTGGATCCTGCCAACTGTCAGTAGCCTTTTTCTCCCTTAGATAAGTAACTATTTTGTAATTTTGTGTGCATATCACTACTAAATTCTTTGTTGGCTTGCTTCTGTTGTGTTCCTCAGTGGAATCGGATTTAGAGGCAGGTGCAAAGTACCAGTATGAGGTATATTGCGATCATCTTAGATTTGCCACACTGATCAAACATTTACAGGTTTTCCTGCTCAGATTTGGTATAATAATTGGGTAAATTGTACACTATTCTTGCAGCTTGTTTGGGTCGTTCTCTTGGCCTGCAGTTTCGCATTGGTTATTCAGTCTCGAGCAGCCAATTTGGGAGTAGCCACAGGTTAGTTTTGTAGAATCCATGAAACAAAATCTCCCCATAATTTTAGTAAATAAATAATTCAGCATTAGTAAGAAATGTTTCTGAATTTGATAGTGTTTATATTTGGGATCAAATTTTATGATCTATTTTCATGATCTATTGTACGCTATGTTTCGAAGCAAATTCCATGATCTATCATTATAAATAGATGAGAAAAAAATAATAATAATTTGGTGATTTGTGTTGCAGGCAAGCACCTTGCAGAACACTGCAGAACAGAGTATCCTAAAAAACTAAATTACGTACTATGGCTGCTGGCAGAAGTGGCGGTGATTGCATCCGACATACCTGAAGGTTTGCCACTACGCATCTACGTATAAATGTTGTGGGTATTCCTGAATAAGTCAATAGAAATAGAATGGCATTATATACTTCCTGCCCCTTTTTTATGTTGGGCTTGGTCTCAAGTAAACAGGGGTATACAGTTATAATTTGTTAGTAGAGGTAGTAACTTTTATTCAATAAATTTTTAAAATATAAAAATATTATAAATTATATATCTATAAAATACAACTGATAATTATTTAAAAATAAATTTTCGTTTAATTATAAATTTTATTGTCATAAATATTATCATAATTAAGTACAATTTAATTTTTTTAAATAAAATAAAATCAGATTTTCAATAATATATTAAGAAATATAAACATTAATTATATTAAAGAAATGATTATCAATATTAAAGAAGGTTTATAAAGTCATATAAATAAGATCATATTTCTAATCCACTAAGTGTGGCCATTATCTTGGGGAAATAAAAATATCACCTCCACCTCATTTCCTTTATGATTGGTGTATCAATATTAAATAATTTAAAAGTCAAAATTAATTTCTAAAATGCTGAAGAGTATATTTAAATAGAGTGATTTTTAATTCCATTTACTTATTTCACTTGATTAATTTTTATTTTTTTTCATTGTCTCTTGCTCCATATCAGTAATTGGAACAGCTTTTGCACTATATTTGCTGTTCCATATACCTATATGGGGTGGGGTTCTTATAACAGGACTTAGTACTCTCCTCCTCCTCGGATTGCAGAGATATGGGGTAATACTTTTCAATCCTTAAAAGTGTCTTTCCTCATATATATGGCTTCAGGTAAATTCGTCAACAAATTTACTTCCAATAATTCACCGTCAACAAAGTGTCTTTCCTCGAAATGAATTTGTTATGGTGATGAATTGTTAGAAGTGAATTTATTGAGGGTAAATTGTTGGCAGTGAATTTTCCTAGAGACCATATATATAAAAAATATTTGACTTATAAATATCAATCTTCTTGTTGATTTGTGTGGCTATTACAGATCAGAAAATTGGAGTCTGTTATAACAGTTCTAATATTTGCAATGGCTGCCTGCTTCTTTGGGGAGCTTGGAAATGCAAAGCCAGACTCCATAGGAGTGTTGAAAGGAATGTTTGTTCCTCAGTTAAAAGGAAATGGTGCAACTGCTCTTGCAATCTCTCTCTTTGGTGCCCTTGTTATGCCGTAAGTCACACTCTATTTTCCCTTGCAAACAAATTTGAAATATTTGCCAAATACCATCTGAATATGGAGTTTTATCTGATGATGCTTAGGCACAACTTATTTCTCCATTCAGCCTTGGTTCTTTCAAGGAAAATACCCACTTCTGTTTCAGGAATCAACGTAAGTAGAATTTATCAATTGAATTGTACAAACAAAAGATGTATTCCCAGTCCCACCAAATTAATCACCCATCTGTGTTGTTGTAATTACAAATGACAGTCAGCATGCAGATATTTTTTCATAGAGAGTGCCTTTGCTCTATTTGTGGCCTTCCTCATCAACGTGGCAGTCCTTGCTGTGAGCGGATCTATTTGCTCCATGCCAAATATATCTTCTCAAGATGCACAGAAATGCAATGACATGAACCTCCAGAACGCCCCTTTTCTTTTAACGGTACGTCTTCTTGCATTATCTCTTCCCAAAATGTCTTTTATAAACAAGAAATCCATATAAATGTTCAGTTAATTTTCTTTGTCCGAAGACTAACCAGAACCAACAACTTAGCCTTGGACAAATTCTAAGACTGAATTTTGAATGAGTTTTTGTTGTACGTTTCAGAATGTATTAGGGAAATGGAGTTCTAAAATATTTGCACTGGCTTTACTTGCGTCGGGACAAAGTTCAACTATTACTGGAACATACGCAGCTCAGTATATAATGCAGGTGAAACCCATTTTTATAATCCTTTGCGTGTTATACTTCACACAAATGTATACATTGGTAATCTTTAATCTTTAAGAATTTTGAGAGAGAGTTTTGAATGAATAATGCAGGGTTTTCTGGACATGCGTATGACAGCATGGAAGCAGAATTTTTTAACACGGAGCATCGCAATTGTTCCGAGTCTTGCAGTGGCTATCATTAGTGGCAGTTCTGGTGCAGGACAATTAATTATCATTTGCTCGGTATGTTTCCAGTGGCATCAGGCAAATTCATCACCAACAATTCATCGCCAATAACTCATCACCATGATAAATTCATCTCGTGGAAAATTAACTGTCATGAATTGTTGGTGGATTGTTGGCGGTGAATATTTCACGAGATAAAGTTGTCGTGATGAATTGTTGGAGGTGAATTTGTTGACAGTGAATTGTTGGGAGTGAATTTTCTTAGGGCAGCTTTCAGTAAATCATCAAAATATTAAATAAATCAATCTCTAAGCTGGTTTTCATCTATCAAATTATACAATTGCTAATTATTAAGATATTCACGTTTTACATAAACTCTTCAATTTAACTTGGGTTTCATATATATTTCTATTTCTATTTCTATTGTTTAATTTTGGATGATATTTTTTATATGGCATTCTTATTTATATTTTCACATGGCTTGTGTAGATGATCTTATCATTTGAGCTGCCATTTGCTTTGATTCCTTTGTTGAAGTTCACTAGCAGTAATATAAAGATGGGCCCTCATAAGAATTCGATTATAGTAAGTAGCAATATCTCTTGAAAAGCATAATTAAATTTTTATTTTTATATAACTTATTAACTTTTAAAAGTTTGTCTTTGTTGTAGGTTACAATTTTTGCTTGGCTCGTTGGAACAGCTCTCATAGCCATAAACATGTATTACCTCAGTGTGGGATTCCTAGCTTCACTAATTCACAACCATCTTCCAAAGGTGGCATCAGTATTCATAGACTTACTGGTTTTCCCACTTATGTTAGCTTATGTGGTTGGAATTATGTTCTTAGTTATCCGAACAAACAAAGAAATTACTTATATAGAACTAGCAGAGCAAAAAAAGGAAGTACAAATCAAAATTATAGAGTAAAGTTTTCTCTATGAAATTTCCTTGATGAAGTTGTCATTAATATGTAACTTATGTTTGGGAATATACCCAATATAAGCCCCAAGTTTGTGTTACTATTTCTAGGTCTTCTATCAATAATTTCAAGTATGTAATCTACAAATATATTAAGGTAAGGTTGAGATTTTTTTATAATAAATGTAATTTAGTTATTATAGTCTTGAAAGAATGAAGATTTTATTCATGTGATATCCATGATCAAGACTCAAAATAATGTATCATAAATGAATATGTTTCAAATTGATCATTGGAAAAATCGTATTATATATTTAAAAATGTCCTTCAATCAAAATATTTAAGCAAAGTTGGTCGAATTCTTTTCAACTTATTCTTATAGATCAATAAGAATAAAATTGGATGATTACATTTGTAATGGAAATAAAATAAATCATAAAAAATAAAACCTATATTTCTACTTTAATTAAGATAAAAGATTAAAAAAATTACTCTTATTCATCTAATATGAGAGAAGGAAAATAAAATATTTCTCTATTATAATCCTAGGATACAAAATGATTAAGAAATCATCAAATAAATAATTCATGATTAATCTAATATGATAAATTATTTGGAGTAAAGTGTTGATACAAATGCAACAATTCAACAAGTAAATAAAAGGTACTTATATGAAAATTCAATTTAAATATGATGTGACATATGGTTAGAAATGATTTGTTGATATACAAGAAAATCATGACTAATCAAGTAGTGCTAGCAGGCAAGAGTTTTCCATAGCCCATGAAGATTAAATTTTCTAGCTTTTAGATTTAACTATGTTTATTTTTTGCATCAACATTTTAAATCACACTCAGTGATATAAGCGTATTTATTTTTTAAATTCATTGGTTATCATGATTGATCACTTTTATGACTACAAAATTAATATGTTCAAATTATGGATCTAAGACCATTTATTTACCAATTGGCAATGTGATAAAGCTATGAATAAGATTATAAAATAATGTAAATCACACTTTTGTTGTTACCCATGTTATACCTAGTTTAAAAGAATATTATTATGTTGGTACATTGATTCATTTTGATGACATTTATAGGTGTGAGACTTCATGACATTTACATTATATGATATTTTTATTATATAATTTTAGATTCTTCACGTGCACTATTTCCATATGATGCTATGCAACGTTAGCAATAAATATATGATGTAGTATCTTGAATCATGAGTTGTGATATGCCATATCATAATTGAGGATTATTACAAACTTATTTGAATGTGTATATGTATGACATAAATAGTTTACTACATAGAAATGAGAATCGATTACTATGACGTGATAAATGTTATTTAGATAGATTATATGCATTATTAGAATAATATAGATGTGTTTTGTATTGTATGTATGTGAATTTACTTTTATCTTTAATTATTGTTTCTTCAACAATTATTATTATAATATCATGTAGTTTCATATATGTAGTGAGTGTACAAAAAAGATGTATAAGCTAACATGAACTAAGTTAGAAAGTACTTAATTGATTCATGGGATTATTAAAATGTATTTATATGTAAACCAATATTACTATAATACCCAAGTCATGTAAGACCTAGACAACCTTGTGCACACTTGGAAAAATCATGCTACATAGTTGTCAATACTTTATTCTCACCACCTTGATCGTTTCTAGGAGTAATCCTAATGTAAGGGGAGAGGAGGTAAGTCCCATTTTTGTTGTTACCCTTGTTGCATGTCATGCCCAAAAAAAATCACTAAGAAAACACGCATAATTTTTTTTGGAAACATTAATCTAACCATCATCTCTCTAGGTGTTGAGTTGTCACACTAACATGATATGAGTTGAACACTTTTGTGAAGTCGCTACTTAACTCAAATACTAAAATTATCTTTACATAATTCATAATCCAAGTTCTATTAGGTCTTACCTACAAACTCGACAAATATCTCCTCCTAGTGTCGACTGGATTAACATGAGGCCTTGTTGGTTTAAGTAAGCCTTGCGAGACTAAATTATAAACTAAAGGTCAACCCATCATTAGCTTAAAAACACTTTAGGTTACAGTTCATTAGGTTATGTTAATAGATAATTGGTACCTATTTAATTCGTAAATGATTAGACTCTTAAGTTTAACCTTGCCTTTAATTGGTTTATCTCACATTATTTAAATAATCTTACTTAGAAGTCTCAGATTTCGATGAGGCATTTCATGTCGTTAAATTCGGATCCACTTCAATGTGATGATATTAATGTGCTATTATTTAATTTCCATTTGATTACTTATTATTTAACGAGAAACCAATAATAGTAAAATTTATTTATTCGATGGTTTAACATTAGATATAAGAACAAATTAATGTTTACTCACCAATTAATCATTAACAATATTATTATTGATGAATCAACAAATAATCTTAAGGATAACAATATTACGGATTAACTATTAAATCAATAATCATGATCATATTTACTCGAAATCCAAACATTAGAAATTAATATTTTCATGTAGTCATCACCAAATAATAATTTGGAAGATTGGAACTTAATGATAAGGGTGTCATTATTGATTTATCAACATCTAGTTACTGGGTTTGTGCAGGATCATGGGGGGCCAAACAATGGCGATGCAACAAAAAAAATGCAACATGAGGAAGTGAAAAGTGTGGAAATCATGTTTGACTTTTTGGTTAGGTTGGTAAAAAGTACATTTTGCTAAGGTAAAGACCAAAGCAAAACAAACGAATATCCACTTTTTAAAAAATAGATATCTGATATATAAATAATAGATATTAGTTAATTGGCTTCAACAATGCATATATGTTACGTATATAGGATATCTGTTACTGGAAACTTACAATTTTTTTGATACCAAGTACATGTATATAATTATTATATATTATAATAATATTATATTATATACATATTATATATAATATTATAATACTATATATTGTTAACATGTCATATTAATATATTAATATATTATTAATATATTAATATTAACTATCACATGTGTCATATAAATTAAAACCTTAAACTGCTCTCTAAAATAGATTTATGTTCTAGAGAGCTTAATAAAGCTCTCAGAAATGATATCCATTCTAGAGAGCTTTAAAATCCTCTCAAAAATACATATCTTCTCTTTTTATCGCTATAAATTAAAAA